>VCRD01001459.1:24089-34547 GCA_006783055.1 Trinorchestia longiramus | reverse complement strand
AATGAAGCATGCTGAGAGCCAGGCAACCAAAAGAACGACGCTGTAACATGCCGAAGCGTTCAAACCTAGTAGCACCCTCATATTGCTCACTGTTTAATTATTAGAACAATTCTCCCAAAGACCGTGAAAGGCGACCGAATAGTCCACTTGTTCGCTAAAGGGTTAATCTCCATCGAGGAACTTCATACGCAAAATGATTTTTTGTTGGTATATATGAGGAATATTAAGAAAAGTACGGCATATGTCGCAGTTAATGAAGTGTTTCGGTTTTTGATTTTACATTACAACATAAATACCCAAGTTCAGGGTGAGCAATGGAGAGGTGTGGGCATTGCTTGATCCTATTATCGAAGTTAAAAAATTATGAGCTAAAAGTTTTTCACGATCTGTATTACTTCCAGGTACGCTATGTTAGTTATTGTTTTTTTTTATACGTGGAAACTGCATTCTGACAAACAGGTGAATAACTATGATAATTGTAAAAATTTTACTTGAGGTCTGTATTTTTCTTATTTTATAGTGGTAAAGTTTGCGTTCGTTTTCTGAGCATATTATAGGCTGTTCACAGGCATCACAAATAAACGAAAGTCAATTAAATTCTTATGTTCTATTTCAATTACAGTATTAAGTACATTACGTACATCGAAAAATACTGCAATTCTTTATTATTACGATACACAACTACATTGATACAGCTCAAAAGGTATATTTCTCGCACAATTTGAGTACAGTTAACAGAGTTAAAAAATTTAAATTAAAGTTTGAGGTAGGCACATGAAAAATATATGAGTGATGTGAAATTGTTTTCATTCATAGAACGAAATCTTGCAATTCTTTGATGCATCCAGAGTTGATGAGGTAACTCAAGTCTGTATGATATATGTGATGCATCTCACAGTCAGTAGTTTCTTTAAATTCTACGTGGCAATGATGAAATTAAAAGAGTAAGCAAAACCGACTAGCATTTCAATTTTAGACATTTCCCTAATTTATTCTGTACTAGGTATTGATATCATATAGGTAAACTTAAAAATAAAGAGGCTCCTTTGGGTTTTCATTTCTCCTGCAGTTTTTTATATGATTTTTTATCGTGACAATTTGAAATTTCCACCCACCCGGTCACATAAATCAAACATTTTCTCTCACTTCAACGAACAAATAATTTAATTTTGCGGATGGTGTAATGGAAAAAAATATTCATTAGGCATAAGCGAAAGACATTCTCTACGATGAAATTTTAATAAGCTCCCAGAACAATGAAAACTGTCATGTTACATTCTAAATTGCATATCTAGATATCTGAGCTGACGGCGTTTTGTGTCTAAACTGCTCGGTATTCACATATGAAAGAGAACTTTTCTCCACAGAAGTGGCTGACGCCCTTGTAGTTGTTCCAGTAGTCCAAGTAGACACAGAGTTTAGAAGGGTGCTTGCTGGGCATACCAGACCTCCAGTCGTCTTCCACCATCTTGTTTCCATTGAGCCATACCCAGTCCGGGTCGCTGTAGCGAGCACCCACCCAGAAGACGCTCGCTGCCACCATCAGAACTCAAATTAGCTCACTGAATCAAAGCGACCTTAGAATTTGATAAAAGGTCTCTTTTTAAATCGTGAAAAGGTAACATGTACGTGATCTGAGCTTAAAGCTTCTGCAAAACAGTTGCAACGCATCAAAAAATTTAAAAATTATTACAACTTGAATTATCTTAAATGAGAACCATTAGACAGTTGAATTTCGCTCTCTTAATGATATTGTAATGCCGCTCCAAGTTTACTTCAAAAGTTTTTAAGTATGCAATAAGGTTTCATACTTTTTCATAATCTGTAATTCTCTGTAGATAAAGTTCACATTTTTCTAAATTAAAATTACGTCTCAATTTATTCAAATGAGTAGACAGCAATGCCTACTTAGTAGAATTGATTCGAGGTACGTTCATTTTTTTGATATATCAAACATGATTTCTTCCAGACCTTTTCAGAAAACTAATGAAAGGTTAAACAGTTTTCACATTAAATGCTAGATTTTTAAAAGTATATACATATCTATCCGTTGCCATAGCAAGTCTATGGCTGATTTTTGACACCAAAATATCGTATTACAGAACTATCGGGACGATTGAGTTTACCATGTTGAGGTGCGAACAAATCCCATGCCACTCACGCCTACATGTTGAGATCTGAACAAAACTCATGCCATTTTCGCCTCCATGTTGATGTTTGAATAAAACTCACGTCACTTACGCTTTCATGTTGAGATCTGAACGAGGCATTGCGCATTCATGTCTCACAAAGGCTCTCTGTGCTATAGAGTCAAGAGTTCAAGAAGTCCTTAACACAAGTTTAACAACATGCAATATCGCAACTGCGTCAAACTAAGAATTACTGTGTTGTGCTATTTACGAACGAAATATAACGATCTCATTAATAACACTAGAAGGTTTAAGGGCATCAATTAAGACATTTTAAAATCGTAAATAGACACAAGTTAGAGTGTATTGCATGTTTTTACCGTATCTTGCTATACTTTTCGTAGATTAGTTCGACACTCTCAGTCCTTCTAATGTTGGCAAACAGACTTGTTAAAAGAGAGTTATAAAAGGTATGGTCTATGGTCTTTCAGTATAATGCATTTTACATGTAGTCCTACTCATGAGGCTCAAGATCACGGGGTCATGCAGTAAAAACGCTTCTCTTCTTACCGAAGAAAGTAAAATGGACAATACTCTGCCATAGTTTGAATAAACAAAATTAAGGTACTACATTGTGAATTTAGGTATTAAATATTATGAAAAACTTATCACACCAACTGATGCATTTTAGGACAGGTTATTTTGATACATAATATTAGAAAAAGAATCATCAGTTACATGGTATAAAATATTATGGAAGTATAATTTTTAGCGTAAATTACTGCTGTACAGTTGAATGACCCTAAATATTGCCAGAACTCCGTGTGACAAAACTGGAAGTAGTAAAGTTATCAATACAACTTTACTGCTGAGCTGGAAATACTTATGTTACCAACGCAATTCCGCCACTGACCTGGCAGTACTTACAAGTACATCTCATTGAACTGCTTAGTTACTACTGCAACTCACTGTAATAGAGCTGTAGATACTCCCTTAGCTCCTGGTTCCTGTAGGAGGCTGCCAGCGTGCCAGACTGCTGTTGGCAGAAACTCTGAGCCTCGCCCCATGACCGCCACTCTCTCGAGTCCGTCTGGATGTAGTAACAGCTGGACGCGAGCAGCTGGAACGGTGGCGGGCACGACTCGGCTGTGGGGTACTATTTTTTAGGATAGTATTTTTCAGAGTAGTATTTTTCGGAGTATTTTTGGGGCTAGCAATTTTTAGAGTATTATTTTTCGGGCATCATTTTTTGGGTGAATATTTTTCTGGGTTCTATAATTCACTGTACAATGATACTAGTTCGGTACTGTGAATTGCTCATTCCAAATTAGTCACAGCATGGCATAATTTGCTTGGATGCAAATTTAAGTCCAAGGGATTGTTTTAATAGGTCAAATTGCTGGTTGAAATGAAGTTATTGTTAGTTCAAAAGATTGTTTTACAAGTACAGACAAGAGAGTTTCCTTTTGCTTGTGGGAAGTTTGCCTGAATATTGATATTGATGTACTATAAATATTCCATTCTCTGTGTCATGGGATGCTCGGAGCAACTGCACACTGCCTCTGGGACTTATTTTTTACATTGCACGTGAATACATTATTATTATTATCATTAATATTTGTGTTATTATTGTGATTATTTTTATTATTCAAACAGTTTTAATGTGTTCTAAAAAGAATTTAATGGTTTTTCAGTGTTTTATGATCATGAAGTCCCTGCTACAGTCAATGTTTAGTTACGAAAGTGCATTTACAACTATCGATATAATATAACTTTATTCGCACCAAATATCTGCATGTAAATGATTCAATCTTTATGTCTCCCTTTTCAAACTTATTCTGCATATATAATCCCTTCTTATTGTCCTAACTTTTTTGAATTGATAAAAGTTTTATCGTTATGCTTTTCATTAAAGCGATTTCGATTGCAGTGATAAATATTTATCACTCCGATGATGGACATGTGTCAAGTCTTGAACCTGTTGCTTCTTGGCTCTGCTTCTCATGTCGGCGCTGGACAGCGATGTGCTAATGTGATATTGGTGTTTTTGCAATATTGGTCTGTAGGCTTTTAAATAGTTATGATAACCATAATAATAATACATACACTAGTGAGGATATAACAGAAATCATAACCAAATAATAATAATAATAGGATAGACTAAAATAGAATGAGGCAATAGGAACGAGCCGTTTGGCCCATTCATGGGTTGATACCCAAGTCTCATGCCGTCTAAAGTAAAGGAATCAATCATGCACGTACACCTTAACCACGTAAGTCAATTCAGTCACGTACACGCATTTCACTCACACACAGGCATTTCAGTCACGCACATTTATCTCAGTTATACACTGGCCTTCGGAGTTAGGGATATAGAATTAGAACGTTGTATAATAAAACTGGGAGTCCTTAATTCAAACTTTGTCGAGACAATTTTTGAATGTGTTCAGCAGTGCCAGCAGAGACGATGTTTTCGGGCAGCTGGTTCTAAGTTGGGATGTCTTGAAGTTTCTCACTCTTAGTTTTTGGCCGCTATTTCTAGTTCGTACGTTACCGTATCTTTCGAAAAGCCCTTCCAGAGTAACATTGTTAAGATCGTTGAGATTCTTAAAGGTCTCAATAAGTTGTTCACACAGTCTTCTTTGTTCTAGGGAGATAAGTTCAAGGTGTTGAAAATATCTTTCTTAGCTAAAATGACGGAGTTCTGGAATCATCTTCGTTGCTTTACGCTGAATTTTTTCCATTTTATTGATATCTCCGTAGGGTAGGAAACCAAAGTTGCACTGCATATTCTATATGTGGCCGGACTAGCGCATTATAGAGCAGTAATTTCATGTTCTTTGAATTGTATTCAAAGTTTCGTGCAATGAAATCAAGAATCCTGCTCGCATTTTTGGCGCTTTTTTCTACTTGTTTGTCATGTTTGAAATTTTCAGTGACAATGACACCTAGATCTCTTTGTTGCTGGACTGTTTCAATGGGCATATTATTCATCGTGTGTTGGAAATACCGGTCATTTGCACCAACGTGCATTACTGAACATTTATCAATCTTAAAACTTATTTGCCTGGTTTAGTAGAAGACGGTAGAGGTCTGATTGCATAGTTACTCTGTCCCTTTCAGTGAATGCTTTGGGACAGATTTTCGTGTCATCGGCGAATTTGTTGATTTTACTGATGATCCCTACGTCAAGATCGTTGATGTAGACGATGAAGACGAGCGGGTATAAAACGCTCCTGTGAGGGACTCCTGATCTTACAAGCGTTGAATCACTTGCTTGATTATGAATCAACACTCGTTGAGTGATAGTAATATGATAGTGATAGTAATAGAAATACGAGTTTTAACGATAATTAGGGTGCAATAATGAACTATGGAACGTAGGATCAAATAATAAATATAAATGAATTTAAAAATCTAGGCTTACGTTCAGCGCATTTTAATCATATTTTATAAAATATGGAATGCAAAAATGCTTCTCTTCCCTATGAAATAATTAGGATGCAATAATTCTACTTCTCTCTGATTAATTATGGTACAAACTTTATGTAAAAGATCTATTTCAGCCCCAAGCAATTTTTTGTGCGCTCATAGAATTTCTTGTCTCTCAGTAAATCGGACTCGATTTCATTAAATGTGTCCGCCTTACATTATCGTACAAGAATTTACTGCTCGTTTTGTTTTTTGAAGGCAGGGCGAAAATTGGCACTTGTCCTTATTTTTTGAGCTCGGCAAGAATATATGTGGTAATCGCTGTCTTGTATCTGTTTGCGAGTAGCTGTCAGAGATAAACCCTATCCATCCTTATCTTGATATATTGATGTTACTGCCTACGGGTTATCAGTTCCCCAGATTCCTAAAGTTTGTGTATTGCATGTACTGCATTAGCAAAATCAAATTTATAGTCTTTAACAGTAAGGAAAAGCATTTTTGCCCTGACCAGACCTGTAATCATTATATATTAAGTTTTCTATTAGGCAAACACAGTAGCTTGGGTTGCCAGGTCCCTGGTTCGAGACTCTGTGCAGCTCTCAAATTTTCTCCTACTTTCCCCGTATCTTACTAGTGTTGCTATATGGGAACACAATCAGAGAAAAATAGTTTTTCTTGTAATTTCAATATTACTGCATAACCGGTACAAAACGAGTTTGAACATCTTCAGTAGTGGTATATAGAAGCCCACATTGCTAAAGGTATCAGTCTCTTGCACAGCTTGTAACACAGGTGGTTTTACTTTTCTCTGAAAAAAATGGCTTCCCTGAAAAGGTATGTATGTAACCATATATTTTTTTGCCAATTCTGCCACAGTATATGGTTACACAGTAACCATATATTTTTGGCCAATTCTGCCCATAGGATTTAGATTAGTATATAAATCAGTATATGTGAATGATGCATAGAACTACAAATAGTTTTCAATATGTATTTTTTTGCAAAAACGTACCGTGTCCATATGGCAACAGTAGTAAGATTGGGACATATTTCTTCTTTCACAGACCCCTTACGGTGAAAAAGGTATTAGACATACTCAATGAAGATGAACAAGAAGGCGATGCATTTATGGGTCCTTCAGGTGTTAGAGAATTGACCGATGTAAATTCAGATGATGCAGAATCTACATCGGTCTGATGATGACTCAAGTCATTGCAATTTTTGATAATTATCTGTTAATCAACTTGCAGCTCCTGCAATAATTCAATCAGCTAAAAGAATCAAAAAAATTGATGCTGTTGAGCATAATGAAAAACTTGACAATACACGAGCGACCAAATGTAGAAAAATGCAGTGAGGACAATTCAAATGGTCTAAAACTCAACAAAATTTATCACGAGTCCCAATGTTTTCAGAAAAAAGTCACAACCCTGTCTGGATATATCGGCACGGCAACTATTTGAATAATTTTTTGATGATAAATTGTTTGCGTTGATTGAAAGGAAATCTAATTTGTACCGATTGCAAAACAATGTCTCATGTAATGCTATTACATGAGATGAACTAAAGGTGTTTCTTAGTATTTTGTTAATGTCTGGATACAATTGTCTTCCGAGTAAGGCATCATATTGGAAGAACAGAGATGGAGTGAAAAATTATACTATTTACAATGCAATGCTGAGAAATTGATTTGATTAGGTCTTGAGATGTTAACATTTCAATGATAATAAGTTGGATTGCAATGATAAATATACAAAGATAAGATCATCTGCATCCTTTCTAGAACAAAGTTCATGACACATTTCGTTACATAATAAAATATCTCACATGATGAATCAGTGGTGGAATATTTTAGAAAACACAGTTACAAACAGGCCATCCGCAATAAGCCAATTCGGTTTGGCTATAAAGTATAGTGCCAGAATACCACATCCGAATATTTGATTGCTTTAGAATTATATCAACGGAAGACATTCAATGCTAACGACAACGAAGAGGCTGAATTTGGTAAATGCTCTGTAACTCTCCTCCATTTGCTCGGTTATTATGATGAATGTAAGAAATATCTTCCTTACGTTTTGTATTGTGATATCTATTCACCTCTCTGCCATTGCTAGTAGAATTGCAAAACCGAGGCTACAACTGTATTGGTACAATTCGTACCAATAGGTTAGGTAAGAATTGTGTTTTGATTGACACCAAGTCTATGAACAAACACTCTCGTGGATCCTTTTGAATGGTATATGCATCAAATGGAAAGAGCGTCATCGCACTGACTAGATGGAGGAACAACTTGCCGGCATAATTATGATACTCTCGGAACTGTCAGACGTTGGTGTCGATCAGAAAAGAAAGAACTTGATACAGGTATCTCAAAAATGATAAAAATGTATAGTAAAAATATGGGAGGCGTAGATCTGATGAACCAAAATGTGAACAGATACAGGGGAGGAATTAAAGGAAAGAAATGGTGGTGGAGTTTGTTTACATGGCTTCTGGATGTAACTGTGTGTAGTGAATCGCATGGCTCCACTACAAACGAATACCGCGGCAAGGCTAGCTTTCAACAACCAATGAGCAAACAGGACAGAAGAAGTGAATCCAGGGACGAGGCTAGGCTCCGTTACGAGCAGAAGAACGACATTAACCAATGAGCAGTCACGCTCAGGCAGCAGAGCCCAGCCAGCCACCCTATATAACAAGGTTGCAACGCTCTGACCACCTACAAGAACAAACCCCAATGACAAACCCCCACCACTCAATACATGTGCGCAGAGCGCTCATTTCTATTTCCCTCCTAATATCCCCTCCGTTTCACCTCTTTACTTAGGCACACCCTGTGCCAAACTCTCTCTCAAATCTTTTCTATTGGTACCGACCGACCGACCTGCGTCAAGGACTCTCTAACAAGCGCTTCCAAAGTCAACATTTCCACCAAGAACTCTCATCACCTGAACAACTCAACTCACAGCCAACAGCAGAGCAGAGGAAGCAGAAACTAGCCATCTTATCTGTGGACAGGATGGGGCTCAAAGAACCCACGTACTAACAAGAAGTGCACGTGCTCCAACTCGCCACGCACTCCCACTCTATACGTCCCGGCGCTCTGCCGACAATATTTCAGTACGGCAGTTCTCGACGTCAAGACATACGCGGCAAAGAACGAAAAATCATGTTCAAATGTCTAAATACAAACTATTAAACTCATCATACTTTTAATTGCCTTTTCTCCAATTCGGTTCCTCGACGGTCCCTTACTCCCTCAGGCGCTCACTCTGAGTAAGATGAAGATATTCAATGTCTGCTCGGAGATAAGAGATGTCTTAGGGTTGGGACTGAAGAGTGGTTACTAGAGTAATCACTATAACTGGTGACCTCCAGAGTGTCCCAATGGAGAAAAGAGCAATGACATGACAGTGATGTTCCAAACAGCACGAATCATCATGCCAAGCGTTCGTGCTTCTTGGCATACAGAATTTTCAAATCTGCTTCACTTCATTAAACTCCAGCAACATCAGCTTCTCTTCATGTTCATCTCAGCCAGAATCTCAGTCAACCGCCTTATATAACGAGGCTGCAACGCTTTGTGTCTCGGACTCTCTATCAAGCGCTTCCAAAGTCAACATCTCCACAAGAACTCTCATCACTTGAAAAAACAAATAACAGAGAAGGGGCATCTGTAGTGAATCGCATGGCTCCACTACAAACGAGTACCGCGACGAGGGTAGCTTCCATAGGCTAAGGTGCAAACAGGTCAGAAGAAGTGAATCCAGCGACGAGGCGAGGCCCCGTTACGACCAGAAGTACGATATTAACCAACGAACAGTCACGCTCAAGCAGTAGGGCCCAGCCAACCGCCCTATATAACGAGGCTGCAACGTTCTGCGACACGGACTCTTTACCAAGCGCTTCTAAAGTCAACATCTCTATAAGAACTCTCATCACCAGAAGAAATCAACTTACAGTCAACAGCAGAGCAAAGGAAGCAGAAACCAGCCATCCTGTCTACAGACATGATGAGCAGACGTGCGAAACGAAGAACCAAGAACTAATATCAGATTCAAATATCTAAATACAAACTATTAAACTCATCCTGCCTTTAATTGCCTTTTCTCCTATTGGATTCCTCGACGGCCCGTTACTCCCTCAAGAGCTCACTCCGAGTAAGATAAAAGATATTCAATGTCTGCTCGGAGATAAGAGATTTCTGAGGGTTGGGACTGAAGAGAGATTATGAGACAAATCACTACATGTGCATAACGAATGGCAACTTTACAAGCTGAATAATGGACACGATAGATTATTAAAATTTCGTACTGCCATCGCTCTGTCATATATACTAGAGTATGGCACCGCTACGATAGTGCAGATCATTTAGAGGAAAGTGTACACGAAAATAAAGAGAAGATGTGCTCAAGAAGGTTGCAAATCAATAGTTCTAACCTAATGCAAGAAATGCAATGTTGGCGTATGCATACTATGCTTAACTGATTATCACACTGAATAAATAACTTATTTTATTTTTTAGTAAGGATAATATACACAGCCAGATAATTTAATGTATAATTTCAAGTAGTTTCATTCAAATTGAAAGTGTTCTGCATTTCTTTTTCATTATTATCCAATAAAAAAATGGTATATTTGATTATCGTGAAAAACTATATTTTGTACCTCTATGTTGCTAGTGTTGTCATATGGCAACGTCTCATAATGCCTCAACGAATTACAGTCAGGGCTGCCACTGATGGGGGAATTCCCCCAGATCTGGGGGAAACACAGGTAGTCTGGGGGGATGGGGGAAACGCTCGTAAAAATGAATAAATCTGGGGGAATTTCGCTGGCAATTATTTTCAATGCAAAAATTCTGTAACTTGAATAATTTTGGGTTACACCCAGA
>VCRD01001459.1:0-23798 GCA_006783055.1 Trinorchestia longiramus | reverse complement strand
TTGTATGCGCAGTCATTTAGAAATGACTGGCTTAATGTGCCCGAATTGAAAACTTGGCTGAAACCGGAGAGTAATGATTCCAACTGTGGTTATTGTAAGTGCTGCAATATTTCATTGAAAACTTACAACAAATCTATGCTTATCAAGCACAGTATTACAGAAATCATTAGAGAAATATAACTGTTGTAATTACAAGCTTTGATATGGTAGGACTCGCGCACTTTATGGTAGGAGAACCGTCCAAGGGATCCAAAGAAATTGCAAAAAGTGAACTTATTCTTGCAGTATACTTTGCCGAACATGACCTTCAGTAAGGTAAGTAAGTAAGTATACAGTAAGTAAAGTTAGTATTTAGTAAATCTATTGCATATTATGATTTTTTTTTAGTTTTGGGGGATTTTTGCTGTATATGGGGGAATTTGTACTGCAAATCTGAGGGAAAGAGAAAAACCTCAGTGGCAGCCCTGATTACAGTTATATCATAAAATTTTTGCGTGCAAAGTTTTTATGACCTCGATGTAATTCGTATACAGTTTCATTTTATTTGAAGAAAAAAAAATTGAAAATAAATGTGGGAGAACGTGGGTTACAGCCAGAGGATCTCACACTTCCAGATCATGGCCATGTGCCCCTAAGAGCCTTCACCTCAAGCCACAAGATGGACGGGAACAGTCGGTGGAAGTATGATCATTAGTCTTCAGATGTTAACATTAATAATTTAAAACATATCGTATACTTCATATCAGCCAGATTAAAATGAAGTTTTCTCCGTTAAGTAATACCCTACTCACTCAGCAGGGTAGGTATTACTTGACAATTTGGAGTAGTAACATTTTCAATCTTCAAATTTTGATGCACTTGTACTGTCCTAATTACGACTTGTTAGGCATACGACCTATTCGACTTATGACCTGTTTGGCTCATGACCTATTCCACTTACGACCTGCTAGACTTACGACCAGATTGATTCACGGCCTGCTCGATTTATGACTGCTGCAATTAATTACTCTGACTACACTATGGTTAAGAGAAATGAGTAATGATTGTACATATTGCAGTACTGTGTAAGTACTGTATGTAGAAAAGATTTGACGTTTTGCTCTAAGGCTAGTTACTTTTTAAGGTTTAACTTAATGACTAGCTGATCAGAATCATGCTCAGTCGTAATCCGGAAGGTAAGTGTACATATTATGTACCAAAAACTTGATTGTAAGTTGTACGGTAAGTGTAGTTTATACCTCAGTTCAGGGTTCTCCGACAATCACCGTATACATTTGCATATGGAAATTTTTCAACAACTCCTTCTTTCCACGACCGTGTATCCACCACTTTCTTTCAATAAGTGTACGAATGATAAAGAGTCTCATATCATACGTACATAAAAATCGCAATGTGACTTAATATTAATGTTACATGTTTTATGGTTCCTTTGGAGCGTACAGTATTGTCCATCATGGCCATAACATTATGAATAATTTATAGTATGTACATATAACAATATTTAAAATATGCACACTGTAAAGAAAACTGGCATTCTTCTTAGTTTTGGAAATATCTAATTCATTCTCTTCAGCAGTCTTTTTTTCGGGGGCATGGAGAGACTAAAGCCACCTCTACAAGATGAGTGTTATTTCTATTTAGCTGGCGAGTCTTTGGTTTTAACAAACTTCTATTTAGCAAAAAAGTCGCCGGTATGACTTACTCTAAATACTTACAAGTTAGCTAAAGTTCCTCAACAGTTTCTTAAGTTCAGAAATGATCACTTACGTGGTGGTGGCAGTGTGGGCTCCGGAATGGTCGCTCCCTCTTCTTTTTCCTCTTCGTCTTCTTCGTCTGTATCGTCCTCTCCACTTCCCTCGTTCTTTCCCTCATCATCATCCATGCATTTCGTCTCTTCGTTCATTGTATCGTCCGTGCCGTCGATTTTGCCTGCCAATCCTTCTTCTTTTTCGTTGGTTCCGTCTCCGCTTTCGTCTCCTGCACCTTCAAATGTTTTATATTGTATAATATAATATAATATATTATGTTACAATATGGAATGTTTCCGAAATAATTGTAAAATAAATTTGTTATGGATGATAAACAGGGCAACTAGATATTAACTCTTCTTTCATCATTTGATTGCCCCGAAATAATAAACCTGGGAATATCCCAAGAAATTAAAAGATAAAATGACTTTAAGACCATACTCATAGCAAGCATTGTATATATTGTGAGACAAAAGTTATTGAAATTAGTATCAAAAAATAATTAATTAGCAAACTATTTCTAAATGATCCTACATAGTATTCTAAAATCATTTCTTCAATTAGTAAGAAGTACCAGCGATAATAACTTTTCAATTATGAAATGCCAAATAATGTTCTTTTATAATGCTTCAAAGTTGTACAACTCTGCTCCTGAAAATACTAATTGGTTAAAATAACATCTAAAAAATTTAACAAAATCACTGGTTCAAATAATTCTATGTCATGCACACCGCACAAAATGATAGTGTGCATTGATGCAAAGCATAGTGCGTGGAGAAGGAATGCATGCCAAGAGAGCAGAAGTGCTATGCCAGGAGAGGGGAAATGCTATTCCAAGAGCAACAGGAACGAGGCGTTTGATCCCTGCTACCCAAGTCTCACGCTGTCTAACGCAAAGCCATGAATCACGCGCATGTACCTCAACTATACATAGCTATGCCGGCCACGTACTCGCACCTCAATCCCTTACAAGTAGTTTAATCACGCCAACACACCTCAAACATAGATACACAGGTTTCAAGACTTAAGAAGGAAATGGAATTAGTCCTTTACGGAACTGAGAGGTTCCTTATCCAGCATTTATTGAAACGAGTTGCAAATGTTTTCACAGCGCCAGCAGAAACGATATTTTAGGGTACCTGGTTTCAGGTTCTGGCAATTTTTACAATAAAAAAGTTTATAGCCTTTGATTTTGCGAAGATTCTTTTTATGAGTTTATGGTCGTTATTTCTGGTTAGCAAGTTATCGTCTCCGTCAAAAAGCTCTTCTAAGGTAACATCGTTGAAGCCATTGAGATATTTATAGGTCTCGATGCGTTGTTGTCACAGTTTTCTTTATTCTAGAGAGATAAGTTCAAGCAGGAATCATCTTTTTTGCTTTACGTCGACTTTTTTTCCATTTTGTTAACGTATTTTCACAGGGTAGGAGACCACAGTTGCACTGCACATTCTAAATGTGACTGAACTAATGCTTTATAAAGCTTTAAGACAATGTTTTTTTACTTGTATTCAAAGTTTCTTGGAATAAAACCAGGGATTCTACTTTCCTTTCTGAAACTTTGTCATGCTGGAGATTTTCAGCGATAGTGATCACTTTCTTGCTCTACTGCGGCAATGGGTGTGTAATTCATCGTGAGCTGGAAATGCCAATTATTAGTACCAACGTCCATGAATGAACATTTATCAATGTTGAAACTCATTTTCCAGGTTTTGGTTCATTGAAGTAGACGATTGAGGTCTGATTATTGAATGGTCATCTTGTCTCTTTCAGTGAACACTCTGTGACAAAATTTCGTGTCATCGGCGAATTTGCTGATTTTACTGATGATCCTGACGTCAAGATCGTTGATGTAGATGATGAAGAGGAGCGGGTCTAAAACGCTCCATTTGGGGACTCCTAATGTTACATGCGTCTGATCACTGGTTTGATCATGAATCATCACTCTTTGAGTGCGACAGTTTGAAAGTCGAGGTATGCAAGATCTACAATTTTTGTACAGTAATATGTGAGGTTGACTTCTCCAAAGGTCAAGGTTTGTTAGACAGGTACATTATTCCCTGAATCCATGCTTGATGTCGGTAATCGAGTTTTGGGCTTAGTGATGTTTTGTTATACGGACTAAGAGCAATTTTTCCATTATTTTACAAATAACAGACGTGAGACCAATTTGGCGATGATAATTGGGTGCTTGTTTATTCCTCTTTTTGAAAATAGGAGTGACATTTGCCTGCTTCCAATCTACCGGAACGATCTCAGTTTTCTAGCGATCGAGTGAAGATATCTGTTAAGGGTTCGCTAATTACTTCGGCAGTTTTTTTTTAGTATCCGGGGACCAAAACCGTGTGGTCTAGTTGATTTATATGGGTTTAGGAGGATGAAATGTTTTTCCACCCCTTCTATTGTGAGTATGCAGTTCATCAAAATTTCTTCAGGGTTTAGAACGTGAGGTTACCGTACTTCACTCAAGTCTTCACGAAAGAACACAGAAGTAAAGTATGTATATAGAACTCTAGCATTGCTTTCGTTGTCCGTTCGAATTAAGGCATCAAGGTATACCAGTGGTCCAATAGTATCACTCTCAAGTTGTCTGCTATTTACGGATTTATAAAACTTCTTCGGGATGATTTTTGCCTGTGGTGCCACAGCAAGTTCTTCATTTCGCTTTAGAAAAGAGAAATTTATTCATAGACATGGGAAAGGCTATTCCATAAGATAAGAAATGTTATTCCTAGAAAGAAGAAATGCAATTACATGAGAGAGTAAATGCTATTCCAAGAGAAGGGAAATGCTCTTCATAAAGGAGGAATGTTATTCAGAGGGAGATGACATCCTATTCCAAGCGAGGGAAACTGCTATGCCACGGGAGGAAAAATTTTCTTCCAAGAGAAATGAAATGCTATTCGTAGACAGGGAAATGGCTCGTAAGATGATCTCATTATTACTCCTTTATACTCAAGTACATCCTAAACACTTCAACCACTCTTTGTTTGCACTGGAGTTCAACATCATGTCAGTAATCATCATGGCCCATCCTTATATAGGGTGGCCATAAGTAAGGTACATTTTTAAAATTATTATAGCTATAAAACTAAAAATGGTAAAAAGATTTTGTTAATTCAAAAAGAATGAGGAGATTACAAAATTTTCTACCAACATATCAAGTCTACCGACAATCACAACATATTGCCCAAAAAATTCATAAAATCCACCCCCCAAAATGAAACGCTACGCAATGGAACTATGAGTAAAAATAGTGGAACTTTACTTCCGATGTAATTCTTCGGTTACTGCAGTTCAGAGGAATTACAAGAATATTGATGGTATTGAAAGAAGTCCTTCGAGAAAGTGCATAGAAAAACTGGTATTGAAACTTAGAGAAACTGAGACAACAGCAGACAGCAGAAATTCTGCTATGAGGCTTCACAGCAGCAGAAATCTATTCGCAAAATCTAATCGCTTTTGGTAGTCTGTAGGGATGGAGTTCTTGAGTTAATTGAATTTTATATGGATGATACTTTAGATCTTTTACCAAAATACGCTGCAGTAAGGTACGTGACATTATCAGTTGAATTGGACGTCTCCTAATTGACGTTTTGGGCCGATCAGCAACACTCGTTGCAACAAGCTGAATTGAAACACCAGTTCGTATGGTCCGTGGCCTGCCACAACGTTGTCTATCTGTTGTTGTCCCAATTTCTTTAAATTTCAATACCAGTTTTTATGCACTTCTTCGAATGACTTCTTTCAATACCATCAATATTCCTGTGATTCCAGTAACCGAACAATTACATCGGAAGTAAAGTTCCACTATTTTTGCTCGTTTCTCCATTGCGTAGCGATTCATTTTAGGGGGTGGATTTTATGAATTTTTTGGGCAATATGTTATGATTGTCGGTAGATTTGATACGCTGGTAGAAAACTTTGAAATCCCTTCATTCATTCTGAATTAACCAAATCTCTTTATCATTTGTAGTTTTATAGCTATAATAGTTTTTTAAAATAACCTTACTTACGGGCCACCCTGTATTTCTTTTAGTATATAGTTATCATTCGCCATCTACGCGGAAAAATATAGTTCCTCTATTTTTTACAGCCTAGGCTATGGGCACCAGTCTCAAGTTTTCCCCTTTTGTACTCAAAAACTCACTTTGTTGAGTCAAATTGAGTGGTTCCTTCATGTATGCCTAAAAAATTCTGAGAAAACCCAAGATTTTAGAACGCAATAAAGAGAATAAGAAATCATTCTGATAACCTATGATATAGCAACTAGAATATATGTTGCATCAGTTTGAAACCCTAAAAATCTGATAATTAATTTATTGTAAAATATTCTGGCTGATAAAACAAAAAATATGGCGATCAATGGGCATATAATCTTACCACTCTCTCATTTATTTATAATTCCCTCATTTATTCCTCTTTCCCATCTGCGTCTTCCTCTGATCCCTTATGTCATCCATCATATTCTCGAGCCAACCTCCAAAATCTCTGCTAGCTCCAGCTAATTTGCTCAAAAAATTAACTGTTTCTGATGAGCAGGTAGTAACTTTAAATTGTTCAATTAGAAAAATTAACAGCCAATGGTGGGCGATTACTGTTTTCAAATAGTCAAATCAGAGCGATTAACTGTCTCTGATTGGCAAGAGCTGTCTTCAAATTGGCTCTTCAAGAGAACTGGATGAAGAATTAATTGTCAAAATAGATTGAAGTCAAGGGAACCCTAGAGACTGGTGTCTATTGGTATACGAGTACCGAGGCAGATGGGTACGCTTCAACAATACATTCCACATAGAAATTATTCCTGTTTTACCAACTATGTAGCACTTGCAGTTTGAACCGAGTTCCTGTGTTCAATTGCTGTTTGAACCCCAATTTCCTGAGTTCAATTGCTGTTTGAGTCCCGATATCCTGGGTTCAGTTGCTGTTTTAGCCCTGATATCCTGGGTTCAATTGCTGCTTGAGTCCCGATATCCTGGGTTCAATTTCTGCTAGAGTCCCGATATCCTGGGTTCAATTGCTGCTCGAGTCCCGATATCCTGGGTTCAATTGCTTCTCGAGTCCCGATATTCTGGGTTCAATTGCTGCTTGAGCCCCGATAACCTGGGTTCAATTGCTGCTTGAGCCCCGATATCCTGGGTTCAACTCCTGTTTGAACCTTGAGTTCAACGGTTCAATTTCAGCAAATTTGACCTGAACTTAAATTTTTTAATCCGTGTAAGCGATGCTTTTTTTGAAGAAAACACTTCCGGAAGACTCACCAGTCTTTGTTTCCCTGCTGATTGAAGTTTACCACTCTTCTAACAATTGAGTCGATGCAGGATTTTGGTGCAGGTAATTTTGTGCTACAGCTTAGAAATTATAAAGTACTACAAGTAAAAAAAGTTAATAGTAGTAGGGCTTTCCTTCCGCCCCTATCTCATTTTCTTCATGGAGATTGATCACCTGTATCTCATTGATTGTAACACGTGATGAATACTAGATCCCTGATGCTAAGATTTTGAACTTATCTTCTCCAGGAAGGCTTTGAATGGAAACTCTGCTTTCAAACCTATTCAATGAAAATACGAGAATCTCTTGAAGAAAATCTCAATGAAATTTCACCTTCTTGCAAATATTTCTCAAACTTTAATTATCAATGTCAAAATCGGTGTACCAACTACATGTATTTCATTATTTTACATTCTGCAGTATGATGCATCTACACTCACCGCTTCCATTGTCGGCGTCCTCTTCCTCTGCTTTCTCACCCCCAGAGCAAGTGGTTCCCACTTTCTGTTTGAGATCTTGGATCTCTGAACCGAGTTCTTTGAGCAATTCTGCCATCTCCTTCAAGGTCTCAGTGACTAGACAGTTTGCACTAGTCTTGCATACCACCTCAGTTTCACTCATCTCAACACCGTCCATAGTCTCACTGCTTCTCTCGGTATCTCCATTTTCCTCATCCTTCGTTTTTTCATCCCTTGATTCATTTACATCCATTCCGTTGTCATGAATCATGCTGGTGTCTGCTTCCATCTCAGGTTCTTTGTATTCCATAACGGCCGACCTCGCCATACTCAATAAACAGTATGTTAGGACCAAAGACAGCCATAACTTTTGCAACAACATTTTTACAAATGCCTGAACTTGAAAGAACAAGAAAAGATTGACATAAAGGTACAATCATAATCATAAACACATTTTATCTTCACTATCGATGCGTTATAAAACAACCATAGCTACACAAACAATAATTTAAAGATCTAACATCAAGCCAGGATGTGAACCAGAATTAAGGAAGAAGAAATTCTGCTCCCAGTATACTCTACAGTAATTCTTTTAAAAGGCTCACATCTCAACAAATACGTTTGGCATATATGAACTTAACAGCATATATAGGCACGAATACATGGTTTGAAATAGCTAAGAAAAAATTACGAAACAGAAATAAAAAGAAGTCTGCCACTAGGGTATTCTCTTGGTGTTGCATCTCAAAATTTTATTCTTCAGAAAAGTAGCACTGTTCGATCGTGAAGCCAGTTGAACAATTCAAATTGATATTAATATTATACAATTCACTACATAACAGAACATTTGCAAAGGATGAAATGAGACTTCTATCGAAATTAATCTACTATTAGGATTGATATTTTTCAGTGGATGGTTTTAAAAACTTGCAAAAAAATTAGGCAGTGCGAGTATTCCTATGGCAAAAATCAAATGCTTAAATGAGTTCATATAAAGGAAAGATTACAGTTAGTTTCGATGACGGAAAGATTACTTCATATTAACACATTCATTGCGGTATGACCCACCGGTGGGTCACTCAGGTTAGGTTCTGTATTTTTTTTAATCTTTCTAGTGACTGTACGTACAAAGTAAATATTTGCACCAGCTAAGCAACCGCAATGGATGTGTTAAACAATTTTTATTTAAAATAATGAAATGATGGAAAACTTTTAGTTAACTGATATGATTTAAAGATTTGTTTCAGTGGATTCCTAGGCCGGAAAGATTTGTTTCCAAATATTTCTAATTGAAAAAGATCCGCTAAAGATATCCTATTGGACGGAATGGATCTTATAAGATAAAGCGGATCATCTAAGACAAAATGGATCCTGTGCGACACAGCAGATCGTGTAGGAAGAAACGGATCATATAAGACGAAACTATGATGAACGAAACGGAACCGATGGGACGAAATGGATAATATAAGACCATACGAATCCCGTACAACAAAACTGGCTTTATAGGACGAAACGGATCTTATAGGATGAAACGGATTTTATTGGACGAAACGGATCCTATAAGAGGAAACTGATCCTATAAGACGAAACGGATGATATACATCCCCCACAACGATTTCTAAGGAATCTTTTGTGATCCTCATACTGTGTTAGGAGTGCTAGTATGTACGTTGCTAATAACACGGGCACCACAGCCACACTAAACCCTCGGTGCTGCACACAAGGCTTCATTCAACACCATCACAGACACACACCCCTCCTCTCTGTTGCAAGCCCTCGGACAACCCTTAGGCTGACCGCGCACGCACGGTGACTGCGCTGCCTTATACAAGGAACAGTTCTTCTTTGAACGGAGCTCTCGCGTTGTGTGATGATGTGTGCACTTAGCTACATCCTACATATCCATACATAACACACATCGTGCGCATTGGCACATCCTACACCTCGTTCAACTAATACATCTTTCATCCAACACATTCTACACATCTCACATCGTACAAATTCAATCCGTGCTACACATCCACACGTCTTTCATCTAGCACATCATCATCCAACACTTGGAATTCCTCATACAGAGGTTAGACTAAAATATTCTAACCGTGAGGCAAATGAACCCTGTGTGACATCAATGTCTTATGAACGAGTTCGCTAAGGTTATTCTGCAAATAGATGACGTTATATTAGTTTTATTTAATTTCTGTATTTTCTCCTATACTACGCTTGCCAGGGCATTTGTCTTGCTAGCTCCAATCTCGCTCGTATTTATTTATTTTAGCCTTTTTTAATGTTAGTGTAATTGCATAGCTTATGTGTCAATGTTAGTAAACGTTTTGTAAAAATAACCACATGTGAAAACTAAAAACTTTTGATCTACAACAACTCCTCGTTGCCTCTATCGGTATTTCAACCAAGAGACTCAAACATATTGTGCTTACCTTTCATATATATCGCCTTTCTCTGATATGGAACTATTGAAAATATTAGTCATTTTTTTTGTATTCTATACATGTCAGGCACCATTCTCACCAGTATTTATTTTTAATTTTGGCGCTATCATGAAACCGATGAGCCAACGTTGCTACATGTTTCTGTAATAAGTTGATGTGAAAACTCTACTTTGACAATCAGTATTTCACTCCTTTCCATTCATTATGTGTTTATTTCGTGTATCAACGATATTAGAATACATCGTTTTTTTTCTTTTTCTTCTTACACACGCACGCGTCTTTCACCCAACATATATTTTCTCGTACGCATCTTTCATCTTATCAATTCCACACATATTACGTATCTGCACATCATTCATCTTACACGTCCATACGTCTTTTATCTTGCAATTTATACACATCCTACACATCTACTAATCCAATGCATATCTACACATTCCATGCATCCATTCATACCACACATCTCCTCATACCACAGATCTACACATCCCACGCATCTACATACACATCCGACGGATCTACACACTCTACACATCTACACATTCCAGGCATCTACACATCCCACGCATCTACACATACCACGCATCTACACATCCCACTCATCTACACATCCCACTCATACACACATCACACGTATCTACACATCACATGCATCTACACATTACACGTATCTACACATCACATGCATCTACACATCCCATGTATCTACACATCCCATGCATCCACACATCCCACGATCTACACACTCTACATATCTACACATTCCAGGCATCTACACCTCCCATGCATCTACACCTCCCATGCATCTACACCTCCCACGTATATACACATCACACACATCTACACATCACGCGCATCTACACATCCCACGTATCTATACATCCCACGCATCTACAGATCCTACTTAACTCACACATTAACACATTTCACAGATCTGCTCATCCTACTTATTTACATATTATACACATTTTTCAGCTCACGTATTCTACATATCCTACCCATGTTCAGTTCAGCCATCATACACACCCTACATTTTTTTCAAATCGCTTCTCGTACATTCTACGTATCATACATCCCACACGTTCAATTAATTTTCATTCTATAAATGAACTTTATTTCTAATAGAATATACAGTACATATTCATTTGGTTTTAAATTCTTAATGTTGTCCCGAATTTTGCACACAACAAAGGTTCACGACACTTCATGAGTAAAAGTCAAGGTTTTTTAATCTAATTTATTTACTTCAAATTAAGTAGCAATTAAATATTTTTGTATTTAAGTGATTTTATTAAATAATTTTGACGACTTGCCCGTCAGCAAAAAAAAAATGGTTAGGGTTTTAAGCCGTCCCTCCAATAAAACTGGCGTCTCTTCAAGCAATTAAGGTGACGTTTAATTGAGGTCTGCAAGAGCCAGAACATAAATAAACAACTGGAGAGAACGGTTAGTCTCAGCACCCCCACGCTCGAGTCCGTCGGTCCCTGGGGTCTAGAGCCGGAATGTCAGCTCTCACCATCCGAACCGCGCTCAATATGAATCAGATCGGCGTGCGCTGGGCTCCAGCGGTAAGGAGCACCGATGATCCGTGTTCCACGATTGCCGACGCACGACTTTGGCCTCCCATTTCTTCCTGCCGCTAAATAATAAATTCTTATGAAGCTCAACGGAATACCGGGTAAATGTTGCTATTAATGCCACATGTAATTCAGGGACCTAACTTCAGGTGAGTAACCTACCATTGACTGCGAGGACTTATGCACTGGAAAGAGTTCGCCCGTCGCTGTCCGAAAGCTGGTAGCAACCACCCAATCTATTTGTACTGTTGAAAATTAACGAATTAATTACTCTAATAATGAACTTGGCAAGAAGAATTTCAGTATAGTGATATTTTCGATAACTTACGATGCTTGATACAAACCTAAAAGATACGTGCTCTTTCAGTGTTTCCATCGGAAACTGCTAGGCGTGTTGGAATTTTTAAAGATAGACTGAAAATAGTTAAAGAAGCGTACTCCACATAGATAGTAAAGAATAGTAGTAGTTTTACGTTTAGAAAGGAAGAGGAAATTTTAATTTACAGAGTGGAATTCTGAGTTGAGAGTCTTTTCAGACCCTCATTATTAGACGAATTCACTCGTATTTAAGTTATTTTAATTAAAGTTAGACAATAGTCTAACTTTAAGTTATTTATTTAGAGTTCTGGTTAAACCAGTTAAAATATGGAGTACGCATCAGACAATTGGTGCTAGGTTGCACAACAAAACAAAATGAAAGAAATTCTATTAAAAAAAACACAAAATATAGGCAGGGGAAAGCAAGGAAGAGGAAGTACGTCACGTCTGCCGACGATGTAGCAGGATCAGTTTCCACCATCAGCTCGCAGCCCGACGAACCCGCTCCACACTTGCATCGAATCCTTGAAGTCTGTACAGACTAGACAAATGCAATACTGACAATTTGGGCGGTTTGGGACCGGCTGGAACCTCTGAACGCGACGGCGCTGAAACTCTTCAAAAATAATAATGCCCCGACTATCCATCCGCCTTTCACTATATAGGTACTTTTGCTACTTATTCCTAGTTCTCTGTATGAATACAGTAGTTCGGAAACTACATTAATCCTATCGAAAGTGCAAATTTCGATAATGTTAGCATCTTATGAATAGTGACGGTGCTTATCGATAATATCTTTGAAGAAGTAGTGATGCTTCAAGCGAGATCCCCTTTCTCTGCGCTGCAACTTGAAGTAGAGCTCGTAGGGGTGTGCCGATGAGCGTGGTTGAGGTGTGGCTTACGCCAAGCGTCCAGTGTAACAACTGCTGGACATACTCTTCTATCTGTCAATGGTCAGGCACAAATAGACCGTGTCAGCTACGAGGAGCGAACCCGGGCCTCCTGCATAGCAGACAGGTACCCTCATTAGTCGGCCACGCTGGGAACGTGTCTGCAATTCTTGAACATTTTAAATCCTACACATCCTCATTTCTTTCATCCTACACATCCTGCATCCTATACATTTTCAGAATCTGTTAGCCTACGTTCTACACATATCTTTGTACGTGACTTAAAATATACTCGTACCGTCCCTGCAGCGTGAGAACACCTACCAGGTTAGGTCCCCCTTCTGAATGAGCTGTTTTAGCTCTGTTATTGTAGAGCAAGTCTTAATTACACGTCACTCAAATGAGTGCAAACGTTCGTATAAATACATACATTGAACAATAAACAAATAGATAACGCAGAATTGCGATCATGTGTTAGGTTCTTGTCAAGATATATTGGGTTATCAAGCTACTCTCTGGGCGGAGAATTTTTTTAGTGAGGAAGTGAAGGAGAATATTCATGAAGCCACGCTTACAATAAATTGAACTTTGTTCTCCCATGTACAGCATGTCCATGAAAAATGTAAACATTTTTTATCGTTGATACTAGGTACTGAGACATTTAAAGTACTTTTTTATACTCTGTGGCATCTAAAATACATATTGCACACATTGTCGTGAATACGCTGTACATACAGGACTGTCATAGAAATGAATTAGATCCCATGCGTCGTGGTTCTTAAAGAATATTATACTAAGTATTATAGTTTCTACCATATACGGGACTTCCCAGGACACACAATGATACCACGCACGATACTTGAGCATTTTGTTGCTGGGTGATGCAAAGAAAAGCTCTCACTCGAAATACACTGAACACACACAGATAATTTGTCCTTGTGTTTATTTATTCCACTCAAACATGAAGTACGAAACTTTTTCTCAGTGACAACGTGAAATTTCTTTGAAAATTTACTTTCATATAGCGGGTAAATTTCACTTTAGTTTGGAAAGCGTTTGAAAAAGCTTCGAATAAAGTTTACGAGACTTTATGTGTTTATGTGAATGGCATTAACTTATGAACATGTTTTTCTAACGCAGGAGTGTTGCATTAGCCCTAGGGGATGCGCTGAGAGGGATTGCCCTCCTAGCTCTTGATGCAGAAGTCCTCTATGTGAGTACTCAAAAATCATCGGCAATTATGCTAACAAAATTATAATAATAATTATGGTACTAGGCAGTAAATCTAATTCTGTATATTGTGCTGGGCTGTAAATCCAGTCATGGAGAAGGTACTAGGCAGTAAATCTAGTTATGGAAAAGGTATTGGGCAATAAATGAAGTCGTAAAGAAAGTATTAGGCAGTAAATCAAGTTGTGGAGAAGGTACCAGACTAAAAATCCACTTGTGGAAAATAGGTTCACGAATACCCCTCAATAACAGGGCCATGAGATTTAAGGAACATGCAAAAATTGTTGAATGTTTACATGATCCACCTTGAATGTGCTTGACTTTTGTATGTTAAATGCTAATGCGTAACTGTGTCAAATGCTATTATAACGGAATGTGTTTAGTGTGCTTTGGGGTTGAGAACCATCTTCACAGAGCTTACATTTGAATGAGCCTCAATTGCTAGCTTACCGTTGCTGTGTACACATTAGTGTTTGTACTTAAACCTAAATACTATCTGTGTTCATTGAAAATTAACTTGGTTAGCGTGATCAAGCTCTTGTGATTTTTCCTAACCTTTTAATAAGAATGTGGTTCACTCACAGGCCCGCTATGTCGTGTGTAACATTAATACGACCAACGTTCATTGACTCATGCGTATTGACTCACGCTTATTCAGGACTCATACTCATTGATCGTTTAAGTAAAAACTACGATTGTCTTGGCTTGCAGGTAGAATCTGTATTGGATAAAAAATAAAGGGGGTTCGATAATTAGCGTTACAACTTTTAGACCCCATGTTTATTAAACAAATATGTGTATACAAATGCTGTCCTGGACTATCGCTAGTACCGTAGGATAAATGACTAGGACGTGGGAGTTGATTTTACTGAAGCCGTGATCTGAGAACAAGAATACAATTTAGACTAAAGGAAATAATTATGCTAAGATTAAAACTATAATACTAATTTAAATAAAGACTTGTAGCAGCTACAGGAAATACGTAAAATCTTATACTCGTTGAAAAGTACAAAAGTAGTTTGACATGACAACATAAACCGTCAATACATCATAGACAGTTTCAATATTACAACACCATTGCTTCGGGCGTTAATCAATACTTCTATTGTTACTAACAAATTCCCTAATCAATGGAAACATTCCATTATCAAACCGTTGCATAGAGCTGGCGACATCAATACTGGATCAAATTACAGGCCAATTAGCCTTTTACCAGTCTAATTCAAAATACTAGAAAAAGTAACATCAAATCAACTCTCAGCACATTCAGACAAATCTAACGTACTACATTAAAACCAGTATGCTTACAGAAAACAAACCAGCTCAAGACGCGCTTCTTAACATCAACGAAAAAATATGCAGCGACACAGACAAAAGGAACGTCACTCTCTTGCTTCAGCTTGACCTCTCCAAAGCTTTCGACAGTGTTGAACATACACGGCTTCTGCATAAAATCTCTAACTAACACAGTGGTTTCAGAACTATCTATCAAACCGCTCTCATGCAGTCCGACTAGAAAATACGATTTCACTACCCATGAAAAACGATTTCGGCGCTCCTCAAGGTTCTTTGTTCGATTCAAAGCCCACTTTTGTTCTCTATTTTCGTCAATGATTTCCCATCCATGCCCTCAAACACAGGAATTTCTCTGTATGCAGATGATGTACAAATTGCAATGACAACCGCTCCCGCCAAACTACCTCACACGAAAACGACTGCCGAAAGCCTGTTAAAACACTTTAAATCATGGTACGACCAAAATTGTCTCAAACCTAACACAAGCAAAACACAGTGCATTATATTTGGTACCAAGAACACAATAAAATGCTCCCGAATTTAACTTGAACGTTAGGAAATGACGTTATTGAACCATCAGCAAAGATAAAGAATTTGGGCGTGTGGTTTGACCAAAACATGTCTTTCACATCCCATGTGGAGGAAACATGCAACAAAATTAGCGGTACATTAATGTTCCTTTACTGCTAAGAACATGCTTGAAGAGAAAACCAATTTATTAGCTATCCAGTCTTTAGTGTTATCACACTTTGATTACTGTGGCTTAGTCTGGGGAGATATCCCTAAAAGTCTTCAAAAAGAGCAACAGAAATGTATGAATTTTGTTGGTAAAGTAACATGCAAAGGAAAGTTTAGGAAAAACGATCATGCAACCCCTCTCATAAAAAAGCTCAACTGGATTTCAATATAACAGAGACTACTCATTCACGAAGTCATATCTGTATCTTCCTCTTTATATCCCCCTAAAAGTTCTGCTCAAGTTGTTAAATTCCATCCACCCACTATCGAGGGTATAAAACTAAATCGAAAGCACGATGTTATCATCGGCTTCAGCTTGTCCGATAATGGACAAAGGGCTCATTCAATTTCAGGTACTTTGCTTTGGAATAAACTGCCCATGCATATGAAAGAAAACCAGTCACCTAAGAATAAAAAAAAAGTGACACATCATTTTTGAATGTCAGAGTAGCAAACAACTGCAGAAAAGTTACTAAGTTCCTATGCATGACTCAACAAAATTAACTTGGTAACGAAACAAACTACATATAGGTGTGTATAATGTGTTCGTGACATACAATTTCAGTGTAAACTGAAGTACAGGTAATAATATTCATACGAAATAAACCTCAAATGTAAAAATTGTGCCACTATTCCTCAGCTCTGGAGTTAGTTAACATATGTAAATTTAGCAAAAAACAGTGCGTTTTTTGCTTTCAAACTAATGCTTATTAATTAGTACTTTTTTACCTGATAAAGGTTTCAATGTTCATGATAATCAGTTTTCATAATGCAAAAAAAGATTATAGGAAACAAACCATATTTTAATTTGTGTCTGCTTATCAGTGTTATCTTTATTATAAAGTTATTAGTTATTTTTATTTTTCCAGGGTAAGATCATAAAGTACATGCGTCAATGTTCGTAAATGCTTTGCTACAATAAGTGAATGTGAAACTTCAGAACTGTAGTCCACTACAGATCTAATTCTCTATATCAAAATTCAAATCTTGATAATTTGTGACATGTTTCTACCTTTCAATCTCATCATTTTTTGGTCTTTCTCTGATGTGTCACATCAAATGGTATTAAAAGCGATGATATTTACTGTTAACTGTAATAATGATTAAATTGAATAGATCATCAGCAAGTTATATTGTGCAGTCAACCAGTAATTTGAGACTACAATTCTAATTTAATTACAATTAGAATTCCCTGTTTTAACTCTCACTCTAATAATTTATTTTTTCTCGGTCTTTCTCTGATGTGGAACATCCAATTTTTCCAGACGCAATGATATGAATTCTAAGCTACTAGACAGTTCCCGTGGAGTTTCCACGGTTTAAATTTTACTAATTTTAATGTATTATAAAAACTAATGCATCAAAAATTTACACCGAATTGTTGTGCTTTGAATAAATATTTTTCATTAATATATACAGTACTTCCATTCTGCATTTTCCCTACCGATAACATGGCCCTGATAGTACCCGTTGAAATTACTTGGTTTAAAGGGGATAAAATTAAGGACCTGTGAAACAAAATATATATTTTAGTTTTACTCGTGGTATTATCATAATCTGAATGTATTTCATGAATGTATACAGAACTTCCATTCTGCACCGTATTTACCTAAAACATGGCCGTGTAAGAGAAGAAACCTAAGAACGGAAAAAATGGAATATTTTAAAGTGATCCAGCACCTTTGGTATCCTCAATACAATGCTTATGATACTCGTACATGCATACTCGTTCTGATTTCAGTTCAATACTTTTTTCAGTTATAGATAGAAAGTTATGGGACGAACACACACAGATACAGAGAGGTGGAGATACACAATCTATTATACAGGGTGTCCCAAAAAAACGATACCCAATTTTCAAGGGCTGTAATTCAAAAACTATTAAACTTACAAAAAAATTGAAAAGAAATTTTATTTTCTTATGCTTTGGTATCATTGATACGGTTTCAACTCGTAAGTTGAATAACGTATGACTACAAAAGCGTGATCTTAAACTATTCAAGATTTTTACCGATCGAAGAGCCTCCCCATTATGCAACTCACAAAAAACAAAGAACATTCATCGTTGTGAAGTATTTTCAAGCGAGAAATTTCCAACAGGTCATTCAATTATTTCAAGAGCATTTTCCTGAAAGACAGTCTCCAACAATGATGACTATTTGGATAAATGTTATTAGATACAGAACTGAAGGAACAAGCCTGAATCTCAACAAAAGTCGATCAGGACGGAAAAGAATGGGGCGATCAGAAGAAAATGTTCGAATTGTTCAAGGAACACTTACAGAAAATCCGTAATTCTCTGCAAGAAAAAGTGGATTAGATATTACTAAATCTACATTCAACAAAATTAAAACTTTGGATTTAAAGTTGCATCTTTACAAGATGCATGTACGGAACAACCTCCTCGATAACGATCTTCCTCGGCAACTGAATTTTGCTCAATGTTTTTTGTAAAGAAATGTTCGGTTTGTGGACGGCATTGTGTTTGGCGATGAGGCCGTTTTTCATTTGAATGGTAAAGTAAATAATCACATCGTTCTTACATATGCACCAAAGCACCAACCTCCTAATTTCAACTTTGACGTAGGAATTTTGAGAGAGAAAGTGTCTGTGTGGATGGGAGTTTGTGGCAATGGACATGTCATCGGTCTTTATTTTTACAACAATAACTTAAATGGAGTTGAATACCTTGATCTAATAAATAGCAGGATCATTCCAAGACTTCGAGAAAGACATGGAAATAGAATCAATCGAACCTGGTGGATTCAGGACGGTGCTCCTGCGCATAGAACTGTTGATGTAAGGGAAAAACTGAATGAGCTATTCGGCAATTACATTATCGCCTTGAATCATCGTATCGAGTGCCCCCCCCCAGATCGCCTGATTTGACGCCGTGTGATTTCTTCCTTTGGGGACATCTAGAGAGTAAGGTTTATAGCTCTCCACTGCGCAATACCGACGAACTCGAGCAAAGAGTTGAAAATAAGGCCAATTTGCTGCAAGGAGGTGATGCTCTCGTTAGACGAGTGATGGTGGGAATGAGGAGGCGAATGCAACTGTGTATTGAGAGAAACGGAGGATACGCCGAAAAAAAAACGAACAATAGAAGGAACATTTGAGTGTTTTTTATTTATAAAAAACACTCGGTTAAAAGTGCAAGAAACGGTTGAAAGTTATTAAAAACATGGTTTTAATGTCATAAAATTCGAAGTCTAACACAATTGTGCAAACAGGTTTTCAGTATCAGTCACTAAAAATACTGCTTAAAGAAAACGGTTGGATCAATTGTTCTAAAATTTTGTACATAGATGGAACACATGTTAAGAAACAAAATGTGACCTTTCAGTTTTTTGTAAGTTTAATATTTTCTTAATTACAGCCCTTGAAAATTGGGTATCATTTTTTTAGGACACCCTGTATATGTAGATTACGTATGCAGATGCCTAAAGGAAATATTCGTGTATCACCTACAATGGGTAGAATACCTACCACGTCAGAATTTGCAAGAGCCTTATTGCTGATTAATCTCACCCAAAATTATTTTTTAATTTTGGCGTAATCATGAAAATTCTGTGCCTCCTTTTAGAGCATGTCTTCGAAATGACAAGATGAATCAAAAATCATAACTTTTTATCACAGTAACTCTACTCTGACAACTGATATTTCATTCCTTTCAATTCATGATGTTTAAATTCCTTCGCATATATGGACTTTTCCTATTAGTAACTTTTGATATTAACATAACCATGAATTTCTCCCAAATATTTCATCCTTTTTCGAATATTTTAACACAAAATTTAGGCTTAAATTCTATTTAAGGTTCCATTTCAGAGTGTAGTTATAAAATTCATGTATCATTGTTAGTACATGTTTTGCTATAATAAATAAATGTAAAACCTCAAAACTTCAATCTACTACAGTTCTCATTATATCGAGATATATTTCATTGATAATTTGTGACATGTTCTAGCTATTCGCTTTCATTGTTTAATTTATCTCTGATTCTTTCGATTTATTTTTACTAAATGCAGTGAAGTTTTCTGTTATCTGTGGTAATAATTAAATCCAATGATTTGTTCGTATGAACACTAGGCGGTCGACCAATAAATTAGAAATTGCAACTTAGATTTCATTCGGACTCGTATTTTCAAATTCAAGAGCTTTAGCCTTACTACAAAGACCTTAACCCATTGGTTCTCCACCAGGGAGGGAATGAAAGGGCTCCCGGGGGGAATAAAAGGACCAAAAAAAGAAATATTATATATTTCAAATACTAGTATTTTTCAATTTTAAGTAATTTGTAGCATTTCATATATAACCATTCAATTCAAATTGTATCATATATGGCACATACGAAAATTTGTTACATAATAATTAGGGATGTAATACAGTGCACTGTCTCTATGGTGGGAAACTGACGATTGAATCAACCGCATTTTAAACTCGTTTTGTTGTGACACCTGCCCAGTAAGTGGTGTTGCGCGTGGACTGGTTGGCTCTTATTTTACTTGTTCTCGCAGTCTTCCACGTTTAATGGGTAAGCAATAAACCACACCAGGTGTATAAATTATTGGTTTATGTTGTTTCTTAGTAACAAAGAAATTTCTGGATAACGTTTTTATATTTAGCTACTTTTAGCAAGATGTTTATTAATACTGCAATTTTTGCAGCTAAATGCAGGTGGCTGTCTCTGGACTGGTAAATTATTGTCTGTTTGTTCATTTGCGTGGTATATCCCATATATATTGATATTCTTACCGATTATGAATTTACCGTATGCTCGAGTTTCCACATATACTGAATCGGGATAATTATTTTAAAAATGAAATAAAACATTTTTATAGAACAGAAACGTAACAGAAACAAGGGGGGAATGGCTGAATCATTGATCTTTTAGAGGGGATTGGCTGAATTACTGATCATTTAGGGAGGAATGGCGGCTAAAAGGTTAAGAACCACTGCTTTAACCCATCAGTGCCGAAAGTTGGAAAATGGTGCTAGGGCAATGAAACTTGATAGAAATCCTCCCTCTGGCGCGTGAGGCACACTATGAATTTCATACAATTCGTGTGCATAGAAGCTAAGATATTATCACGTCGAAAAATCTACGCACAGACATTTGGGCGAAAAAATCACAAAAAATCTACGGTAAAATTAATTACTTCATGACGTTCAATTTAGATAATACATATTTAGCTCACTAGCGGTTCTGTATCAGTATTTGCATTTCAGTGGGACAATAAATTCCCTTTGGCTACCGATCTTACTTATGGTAGGAGATGTGATATTATATAATAGCATTTTTTGTATCATTTTTATTCATACAATCAACCAGGTATGATGAAGCTTGTATTGTATTTAGGAAGCGTTGTAATAACTTTCAAAGCATCTTGGATGCAGGCCTACGTCACATTTCCTCCACATGAATGATGTTCTGCCTCCATGTAGCCACCGTGGTCGAGTGGTCTATGGCTTGTGTCGTGTATCAGGTCTCTGCTTCATGCAGAAAGACTGCGGGTTCGAATCTGGCAATGAACACGAGTTGTTTCTCGTTGCTTCTTCGTGCCGTGACCTCGCACATATCGGTAAGGCTTACTGGGTAAGCAGTCAACTCCCCGCCCATGGACACGCCCATCAAACCTCCCGGGATCATGGAGCTTCATCATCACCCCTACTCTAAGAAAGTTAACCTTAAGAATTTGAAAAACCAATGTACTAAATGCCTATGTACTGTGTACTCTATTGGAAATAAAGATTGTTTATTTGTTTTGTTTTGCAATGTCTGCCTGTTTACACTGTGCAATCCAGTGATTCTTGCCTTCATATCTTGCAATGTCTGTCAGCTGTGAAGTTACCTTTTTCCCTCAAATATTGTACTGTCCGTAAAATTTGCAGTACAAAAGGGTCTGGACTTTTATGAATTTGTAGCATCATATCGCTGTTCATGCTCCATTTTCAAGTTATGCGTACTAATTATTCGTGTACAAATTAAATCGTACTTTTTACAATAAATTTCCTGTATTTTAGTGATTAGGTTTTTGGAACCTTAAGTGAGATTCTTGTAAATTTTTAATTATAAAAATTCGCTGTATTTTGTAAAACCATTCTTAGTGCGAAAGAACTGTCGCTATAGTTCTTGCTTAAAAAATTCACCCCTGAGAAGACATCGAAATTCTAAATCGCAACTCAGGGGCGTAGCTGGTAGCTTTTAAGAGATAACACCGTAAGTGTACAGTGCCTTGAAGGTTGTGTTTTTTTTCTTTTTTACAACACCTGGAGGTCCTGCTCTCAGCTTTCATCACAGCTCTCATCATCGCACTCATTTCAGCTTTCATCACAGTTCTCATCATCGCACTCATCTCAGCTTTCATCGCAGCTTACATCTCAGCTTTCATCACAGCTTTCATCTCAGCTTTCATCATCGCACTCATTTCAGTTCTCATCTCAGCTTTCACTGTTCTCAGTTCTCAGTTCTCATCGCTCAGTGCTCAGCGCTCATTGCTCTCATCTCATCGATGCTTTAGCATCTCTTTTCTCTCTCCTCTCGAGTCTCATTGTTGCTTAGAAATCTTGACGCTGATCACATCCCTGATCATATTTCTGATTATGTTCTTGATCCTATTTTCGATCATATTCTCGATCATTACTTCTAGTTCCCAATCTCTTTCACTCGTGGACTACGGATATCTTCTGTCCACCAGCTGCCCTACGGATCTATAAATAAACAAAAGCTGAGTACTCGTCTTGTCATTGAATTCCCCAACTAGAGGTGCACCAGTCAACTCCCTTAACCTTACCTTCTGATAAATTTGTTATTACTACCACCAAAACATAACCTTGGTGAAAACCTAACACTGGCCAACCAAAAAAAATAACACTGGTGACCCAAATGTGTGCCTCTACTTGGGAAATTCTTGATTTTGTTGTAAACTTTAAGCTGTGACTAGGTGACTCATATTGATTATGCAGATTAGTAAGCCAGGCAAATCAGAATCTCATGTTCTATTTTGATTCTGTGTCGCGAGGCTGAGAGCAGGACATATTACCAGACTGCATATTGTGTTCTTAGGAGCAACTGTGTATTCTTTTTCTCATTTTTTAATGTATTAGAATTTTTTTTAGCAATTTAGGTGAACAAATTTTGCCATTTCCTTGCATAACTAATTACTGTTTTGTGGAACTGAGGCTATCATAGCGGCGCGAGCATAAATCTACCATATTACGAGACAAACAGCTGCCCTACCCTATTCTATTCTATTCATCTTCTCTTCTAGCCTTTCTTAAACCTTTATCATAGCTACAGCTAGCGGTAATACCAGTTCTACACCTAACCAACAGTTTAGATTACCTGTATTTTCATCAGAGGAGCCTCAGATGTGGTTCACTCAAGCAGAGATATCATTCCGCCAATTGGGTATTACTGATGAGGAAACTAAATTCTGTTGTGTCTCAACTGCCTTACCACCGAAAGTGGCGGTGTTAGTTGACCAGTTTATAACCAATCCCCAAGGTACTGAACCTTATACAGTTCTAAAAAGAAACCTTCTCACCAAATTACAACTATCTGCGAGTAAGAGAATTCAGTCTCTCGTAGATCAGTCACGTATACCACATGCATCCTCTTCCTTTCTGCCATCTATGGTCCTTAGCCATATTAGGAAAGTAGCAGCAGGGGTGGGTCTCAGTGACGTATTATTACGGGAGAACTTCACATCTCGCCTTCCTTCCCGTGTCCAGCCCTTTATGGTGCAATTTCCTGACGACAAACCTCTTGACAAGTTAGCTGCTCTAGCCGATAAACTATTTGAATTGTCCCTAGAGCCTCCTC
>VCRD01001458.1:116609-133196 GCA_006783055.1 Trinorchestia longiramus | reverse complement strand
AAAAGGAGTGTGAGGCTGAAAAGGAGTGTGAGGCTGAAAAGGAGTGTGAGGCTGAAAAGGAGTGTGAGGCTGAAAAGGAGTGTGAGGCTGAAAAGGAGTGTGAGGCTGAAAAGAGAAGCTGCATAGGAGAGGCCACCCAAGGTTACACACCTGCCTTAAACGACGCCTCAGCTAGACTCCATTCAGGCAACTCTGGCCAGGCTTGCTCAACATCACGGCTCAATATCACTGTCCAACATGACGGCTCAACATGACGGCTCAACATCACGGTCCAACATCACGGTTCAACATCACGGCTCAATATCACTGTCCAACATGACGGCTCAACATCACGGTCCAACATCACGGTTCAACATCACGGCTCAACATCACGGCTCAATATCAAGACTCACGTCCGCAGGGTCCAATTCCATTTGCGCAAATACACTCGCAATCCTTACACTAGTTCCTAAACGTATTTACACTCAACTGAATAACTAAACAGGTATCGTATTTGACGGCATATAAGACGCAAAGACGAAGGCGGCATATAAAACGCGAGGACGAAGACGGCATATAAGACGCAAAGACGAAGACGGCATATAAGACGCAAAGACGAAGACGGCATACAAGACACGAGGACGAAGACGGCATATAAGACGCAAAGACGAAGACGGCATATAAGACGAAGTACTGAGCGTAAGCTGGGTTAGTGAGCGTCAGAGAGAAGATTAGCCTAGGCCTACGGGAGGTCTCAAACTTCACCTAACATGTATAAGACGCAGGGCGATTTTTTGAGCCAAAATTTTAAAAAAAGTGCGTTCTATATGCCGTCATATATGGTAAGTGAAATCTTCATGAATACGTTACTTTATTACTCGTCATTACGGTCTGGATTGTTGAAAACTGCGTACCACTTGTTGAGAAGATCAGACGTACGGAATGCTGCAGGTATGATCAAGCAACATTGTCGTATAATAGCACTGTGTTGCTAACAACGTACGTGACGTGCGTGTACGTTACACGAGCAGGTCTTATAACAGGGCGTGATGTATTCTAGCATACTAAAAAGTGTTGAGACTAACCGAATTTATATTTAACAGACTTCATACATGTGAGAGATGGGGCTAAAAATGTTACTAGACTTCATACGAGCAGGAGAGATGAGGCTAAAAATAAAGCCAGTTGGGACGCCGCTAACGAATGCTATGAGAGTAAAATTATATTTCTTTACGGGTTGCAGTACACAGTAACAAGTGGTACACCACATACCACGTGTACACCAACACGTGGTACACCAACTAACACGTGGTACACCAACTAACACGGGGTACACCAACTAACGCATGGTACACCAACTAACACGTGGTACATCAACTAACACGCGGTACACCAACTAACGCGTGGTACACCAACTAACACGCGGTACACCAACTAACATGCGGTACACCAACGATCACTTTTCCTTGGAAGATTACCTCCGGTTAGGCTGCAAGTGGATCCATTGAATGGTGCATCTCCGATATCACCTCCCTGACCTCTATCATTGGCAATACCTTCTCTAGGAAATACCGATGACACTCGTGTTGGACAGCAGACTGCTGCAGGAGACAGCACTGGCACAACCACCAATCTAAGCTCAAATGCAGCAAGAACTGGATGCGTCAGACACCTGACGCATCCAGGAAACAAACGTTTTGTTCGTCCGACGCATGATCCAAAAACAGGACTCGCAACAATGGTCAAACCAAGCAATAACTGGTAACTGGATACAAAACACATGCAAATGGTCAAAGGTTAACAAAAGTTCTGTAGGTCTGACGCATGATCCAATGAAAAGCAAGTGACGACCGTTATGCTCCCAAGTTAACTATGAGACTGAACGATAACACAACTGAGAGCATGGAATGACCAGCGACATCGTAGATACCTGCTGATGACTTAAGAGTCTTAGACCGAACAGGGGTCAAGGAAGCTCGCATTCAGCGGATAAGACCCTAGTGTTGTCGATTGATGAATAAACACAGTCGATGTCATTCGGCAATCACGCGCACCACACAAATATTATGCAGGACTTACCGACTTATTGGTAATCCTAGTAGGTATGTCTTCGTGAATTGCAGTTCATATCGCTATCGACGCGACAAGTTTATCCATGACACGAAGTCAAGAGAAGGAACATAAAAACTTGTATTGGACCTTGTGTCATAGAAGTAGAAAAACCAATGCAATAATTACCAAAAAAACACTTTATGATGAAAATGATGAAGAATTATAAGTTAAGGGTTTACACGATTCACGAGCGTAAAATATAGGAAAATTGTAAAGAAAATATTTCCTAATAGGAAAATAAGAACGGAAAATTGTCCATGACATAGCAACCTAATTTCCAAAACTAAATACAAACATTTTTACACTACGACTGCTATTGTATGCACATAAGCTACAGAATCTAAGATACGGTAATGTTGATCTTCCGCAATATAAGGCCACTACGAGCTCGACAGCCGCAATATAAGGCCACTACGAGCTCGACAGCCACAATATAAGGCCACTACGAGCACGACAGCCGCAATATAAGGCCACTACGAGCACAGCAGCCTGGTCGTGCGTACAGACACCCCAGTTAATAGAGCGCGTGCTACAGGCGAAGTGATGACTCACAGAGAACTGCCTCCGTCTGACGTCACACAAGCACCAACCGGAAGCTGAAAAAATATCCTCATGCTTGTTCAGTCCAGTTCCTGTGTCTTGGCATTTCAAAGCCACCTCGTGTTGCCTTCCTCGTACGCGGAATTAAGTGGTTGTTGAACACACTTCCCTCTTCTGCTACAAAAATTATTCGTAAATTTCGTAAGCTTCCTAATAAGGACCAGTTGGTCGACTGGTGAGCGAATCTGCTTGCGAGCGGAAAGACCCGGGTTCGAATCCCGCTGCCGACATGGTTGACGCGGTTGTTGGGTAAACAACCGAATAATTATCGAAGTAATTATCCGACCCAAGAATGGGCCAGAAGGTTCGTTTCTATAGCCTCATTCTATTCTATTCTAATAAGACAAACTCTCACACCAGACAAACATACATGAACATTACGTAGAGAAACCTTCTATGACAGCTGTCCCCTGGAAAAGAAGGACCTAGACAGAAACATACATAAACATTACGAACAGAAACATCCTATGAAAGCTTGGCTTGTGAGTGAGTCTGCTTGCAAGCGAAAAGACCCGGGTTCGAATCCCGCTGCCGACATGGTTGACGCGGCTAGAAATACGGCATGGGACTTGAGTAAACAACCGAATAATTATCGAAGTAATTATCCAACCCAAGAATGAGCCAGAAGGTTCGTTCCTATAGCCTCATTCTATTCTATTCTGAAAGTTGTCCCTTGGAAAAGAGGGACACGAACATCACCTAGTTGAACTACGCGACTTGTGTGACACGCGCTGCTGCAGTGAGTTGAGAAGTAGAGCATCACGACCTGCATGTCACAGCAGTGCTCGTGACGAGCAGAGGTCACACATGAAGGCACCACTGACGAGCACTGTAGTGTCGTGTGCAACCTCCACACAACCTCACCACCACGCTTGAGTGCACAGAAAACCTCCACACAACCTCACCACGGCGTTTGAGTGCACAGAAAACCTCCACACAACCTCACCACGGCGTTTGAGTGCACAGAAAATCACACAACCTCACCACGGCGTTTGAATAGAATAGAATAAGGCAATAGGAACGAGCCGTTTGGCCCATTCTTAGTGCACAGAAAATCACACAACCTCAGCAAGACGCTTGAGTACACAGAAAATTAGAACACAAAAGAAGCGGCATCAGAAATTGCCTGAATGTTATTCCTAGTTTTAGGATATGCAATGAACATCCAAACATAGTTCTACTTGTAAACATTTTCTTTGTTTGTGGATCTTCAGGAGTAAAGGAGGCCTCAAACCCAAATAAAGGTGAGAAGAACGATAAGAAGAACAGAGAAGAACGATAAGAACAGAGAAGAGCGATAAGACGGCAGAGAAGATAAACTAGCGATGCAGTTTATCGGTGAAGGGATGTGTTCCTTATCAAATGCATGCTCATAAAACACGTTGTCTCCCCTTGCTCTAAGGTAATTGCAATACAGCAACTGAAATAACACTTTTATTGCCTCCCTCGCAGTGATTGTTCTTGGAAAAGCTCCCAACAGTTGCACCATTTACGCACCAAATAAACAACAATAAAGCATTAAATGAAGCTAGAGTTTCATTTTTACTGCGGAAGACAAACCCGTCAGAAACGAACAGAATTTGCAGAGAACACAGGACTCGTGCTGCTAAATTAAACACGTTCCTCTTCAACCGTGAACACCAACACTCAGCCCAACGAAAGTAGCTAACTAACGGCACTCGGAGAAACTTAACGTGCGTCACGTGTGTACTTCACGTGCGTCACGTGTGTACTTCATGTGCGTCACGTGTGTACGTCACGTGTGTACTTCACGTGCGTCACGTGTGTACTTCACGTGCGTCACGTGTGTACTTTACGTGTGTACTTCACGTGCGTCACGTGTGTACTTCACGTGCGTCACGTGTACTTCACGTGCGTCACGTATGTACTTCACGTGCGTCACGTGTGTACTTCACGTATGTACTTCACGTGCGTCACGTGCACTTCACGTGCGTCACGTATGTACTTCACGTGCGTCACGTGTGTACTTCACGTATGTACTTCACGTGCGCCACGTGTGTACTTCACGTGCGTCACGTGTGTACTTCACGTATGTACTTCACGTGCGTCACGTGTACTTCACGTGCGTCACGTATGTACTTCACGTGCGTCACGTGTGTACTTCACGTGTGTACTTCACGTGCGTCACGTGCACTTCACGTGCGTCACGTATGTACTTCACGTGCGTCACGTGTGTACTTCACGTATGTACTTCACGTGCGTCACGTGTGTACAACACGTGCGTCAAGAAGAAACAAGCGTGCTCAGTTAGGTTACAGCAAGTGACAAGCACCGTCAAGTATGAGCCATCCACTGACATCTCGCCTCTACAGTCAAAACTAGCCTAAGAAATATGGTGGTTACTTGATCACGGCCGCACTAACTCACTTACTACTTCATTCAAGAGAATAAACAATTTGCTACTAGCACGCTATCCCGTACACTGAAGTGTTAACCTGTTAAGCGTTATTTACATCATATGATGTTTGTACGAGTTGCATTCTACCGGCAACTTACACTATATAATGTAGATGCGTGACGGTACCACAGCGGCGTTAACATCATATGATGTTATAATGTTTATTAGTTGAAATAGCGCTGTTATTACTCTCATATTATAATTGTAATATGGCAATAGTATTATATTGTTAAGTGAGCGGTGACCGTTAACAGGTTAAGATACACATGAGACACGTCTCACACAACGAGGTGGACCAATCCACGCACTCTCACGCACCACTGACACGTACATCGACGACAATTGTTGCATTACGAGATCTAGCATGCCAGATACTACTTGAATGCATCATGTTACATTTTTATAGTCAATTGGTAAGAAATCAGACTTGGATTTTAATACTAAAACACACCAGTACCACAGAGCAGCGTGTCAACAAGACGCACCAGCACCATGTCAACAAGACGCACCAGCGTGTCAACAAGACGCACCAGTACCATGTCAACAAGACGCACCAGCGTGTCAACAAGACACACCAGCACCACACAGCAGCGTGTCAACAAGACGCACCAGTGTGTCAACAAGACGCACCAGCGTGTCAACAAGACGCATCACCTGAAGGAGTCGCAGCAGGTAATCTGTGCCACCACACGTAAGTATTGGTGGTCTATGCTACTTCTGACGTGAGGACGCCACTCGTGCTCATCTAGCGCCCCTGCAACATTCCCAACGCGCTCGCGAAAAAAAATAACACGATCCAAACTACAAGTTGATCCTGGGCATCAAAACTCCTACTCAGGGTCACGCCATGCAATGCCAAGCAAGACGAGACCAAACTGCTCTGAAGTCCCTCGTCTGACTGCTTCCACCTGACACCTGCTTGATGACTACAACGCATTCTGTTCTGCATGTTTGATAAAATTATCTCGTGAAACTCTTGAGATGTACAGCGGTATGTTTATGTTTCCCGTTATTTTTATAGCAGAATTAAATGAAACGCAAACGATGAATTTACATCCATGGGATACGAACGCTGTCTATATCCGCGCACTTTAATTTAATTTCCCTGAACGGGAACCGAATTACTCCCCACTTCAATAATATCAATGATCGTAGGTGTATTTCCCACAATCCGTACTGGTCACACGGAATTACAAACCAAGTTTACTTGTTTGATTTACATCACGCGAAAGCTTCCATCAAAACAGAGCTAGAGGTGCGAGCTGAGGCATTCTAAACACAGAAATGCTTATCAAGAAACATCAATAAAATCATGTTATGTGTTAGAAATAACTGCAGAAATTTAACAGAACTCACGTCTACTTTTCAATAAGAAATACGGGAATAAGTACAATTCTATAGCAAAGTGTACAGGCTCTCGTAGATTCTCGATTGGATTGGTCAGTAACAATACATCACTAAGCCCCATTTGAAATGATAGTCTCTTAAAATGATAATTCTCGAAATGAGATAATTACAGAGTATATCACTTGAAACAGAGTCTCTGTACTACGGTTGCAGCTTGCAAGACTCACACCTGAACTTGTCACGCTGGGTCCAATTTGAATCTCTTCTAAGGACCTCTTGTAAGAAACAATGTCATCTGCCTAATTATCTCGGCAAGAAGAATTCAATGCAGCCAGAATAGCGACGCACGCAGTCGGTGCTCCACATCGCTACGTCACAGCATTTGGTTATGCAGGCTTACACGCCAATAATTACGCAGGCTTAAACGTCAATAATTACGCAGGCTTACACGCCAATAATTACGCAGGCTTACACGCCAATAATTACGCAGGCTTACACGCCAATAATTACGCAGGCTTACACGCCAATAATTACGCAGGCTTACACGCCAATAATTACGCAGGCTTACACGCCAATAATTACGCAGGCTAACACGCCAATAATTACTCGAGTGCTGAGATGGGCCACTAGGTCAGGTGTTGCACAGGTAATGCTTTTTGGTCTCCCGTACTCTACCTTAGTCCGTGACCCACCACATTTTCTGCGGAAATAAGAATGTCAACACAGCCACACGCTGTTCACTGGCTGATCATACTGCAAGCAGCGTCTAAACGAGCACAACCGTAACATGTTAGAGTTTTGTAACTAGAGTGCGATGTTCGGTTGATAAACACCTTTGGTTTTGTTTTAGTAGACTTTTTCAAAGAGGACTTCAGGGTCTATTTGGACAGTAAAGGGTTAAATATGAACGCACTCGGTTGTTATCTCAATATCTTAGGAACGGAACATTACTAGAAAAACAATATTTTGGAAAATCAATATTTTGGAATACAAAAGTTTTGGAAAATCTGAGAGGAGAAGCGCTTTCCCCTGAAAGCAAATGAAGAAATAGTTCTCTGCCTACAAACTCATGACTTGTGTGAGACCAAGACATATTTGAGATCAGTTCCAGGGTAATAAAAGCAAACAAAAATAATCCTTGCTCTTCCATACTTAAATTCCTTTAAATGTTATTTATTTTTGCTTGATTCTCCAGTGAGTGGTCGACATTAGCTTTTGTATGAAGGGTTCATAATTAGGAGTGTTCATATACTGATGGGAATGAAAAATAAAACTTGCTTGAAAGATACTCAAGAAACCAGATGTATCGAAGAGAGATACACTCGAACAATGGAAGAGACGTAACTAATACTCATACTTGGACGCTTATTCATCGTCGAAAACGTCCTACCGATGTAATTGTGAGAAATTTAATTTCTCACATGACTTCGCACAATTCTAATATTTTCTTAGCCAGCGCTGGACGAGTCAGTTAGGCGGATTGGAGAGCAGTCACGTTCATGGAAAGAAACACAATACTTGTAAAACTGGCGCAGTGCAAGCGAGGTTTGTGTATCCACAGTTCCAAGACGACCAGAAGGGGGGAGGAGCTACCAAACATAAAGGCTGGCAACTACAAGTACACAGAAGACGCACAACATCAACACTCCGGGGCTAGTAAGATCAGCAGAAGAGGCAGGTGTTCTCACCCTACAGCTGCTGCCCAGTCAACAACCACCACCAAAACAATGTTCAATTTAAGGGCCGTGACTCCCTACTAACGTACTTTGGTAACACTTTATTCGTGCTCACAAAAAATGAGCTATAAAATTCCCTGTCTTTATTCTAACGTCATTAAGACTACATGATTTCTTCAGCGTTTTTTATAACATGTTTTAAAGGAAACTTCAGAAAAAACGATCATGCAACCCCTTTCATGAAAAAGCTCAACTGGACCCCGATAGAACAAAGACTACTCATTCACAAGGTCAAATATGTATTCTCCTCTCTATATCACCCTCAAAGATCTGCCAACGTTGTTAAATTCCATCCACCCACTACCATGAGTGTGAAACCCAATCGACGACACGATGTTAACATCAGTTTCCGCTTGTCCGATGCTGGATAAAGGGCTCTTTCAATTTCAAATGCATTTCTTTGGAATAAACTGCCCACGCATATGAAGGAAAACCAATCAATTGGGAATTTAAAAAAAAAACGCGACATCATTTTCGAATATCAAAGTAGCAAACAAATACACAGAAAACTTAGTTCCTATGCATGATTAAACAAAATTAATTTAGTAACGAAACATACTACATATAAGTGTAGTTTTCATAATAAGTTCAGTTTTCATAATGCAAAACAAAAAACAAACATTTTTTGATAGGAAACAAATTGTATTTTGCTTAAAAATAAATAGAATTGTATTTGAATTTGCGCTTGCTTTTCAGTTTATTCTTCTTCTAAGGCTTTTAGATATTTTTTATTTATCTTTTATGTTATTTTATTTTACTTTTCGAAGGTATAATAAAAAATTCATACGTCAATGTTAGTAATTGCTTTGTTACAATAAGTGAACGTGAAACCTCAGAACTTTAGCCTACTACAGCTCTTCTTATCTATATCAACATCTAAATCTTTATTGAGACATTTACTGTTTTATTTTATTTTTTTAGTTATTTCTCTGATATGTAACGTCCGTTTTAATTAAACACGATGATATTTACAGATAACTGTAATAACGATTAAATTAAATCGATCATCAGCAAGTCATACTGAACAGTCAACCAGTAATTAGAAATTACAATTTCAATTTAATAACAATTACAACTTCATGTTGTAAGTTTTCACTCATAATTTTCCTTTTTTGGTCTTTTTCGGATGTTAAACATCCAATTCAGTTAAACGCAATGATGTTAATTCTAAACTATACCTAAAGAAAATATTTCGTTTATCACTTAAAATGCGTACAATACCTACCACGTCAAAATTTACAAGTATCTCCAATGATTGCCTCTTAAGTCATCATTGAAAAAGTGAAGTTTCATTTGCTCCACCAGGTATATTTAACGTTCACTGCGTGATGTGAATGTTTACGTATCCCCGTAGGTAACGCTGTTGTATCAGCTACTATGCATAGAATACCTACCATTTAAGGATTTTACGATAAGGCATCTTTAAAAACCAATGCTGTTACATTTATTATGTACGAACTTCATTCGAATTATACATTTTTGTTGTTTTGTTGAAAATCTTAAGCTCTTAAGTTTCACACCTAAAATCCATTAAGAATCCTACACCACCAGCGCACCTCCTTTATGTCATCGTATTCCATGATTAAAGTACACCTCGAATAAAGATGATGCACCACTTCGATAGATTAAGCAGAACAACGTAAATCATCCTACAGGCCTAGGTAAAGTTCACATGGTACATCAGAAAAAATAGAAAGTTTAGAAGCGATAGACCGAATACATACAAGGCTTGGAAACCAATTCTCGGACACAAATTTACGCACATGCAAAAGCGGTGTACGGAAACACACGCAAATTGGAAGAGCAGCGCTATAGCTGAGTAGCGACAAGGCGGCCGAGCAGTTACCACAGCTGTACTCTCATCACGCACGTGTACAGCTGTCCAGGCTGGAGTCACAGGTGCAACCAGCACAACTTGACTCACACACCTACAAACAAATGCGTGGCATTCAAAAGTGTGGTCTCACACGGACCTTCCAGTCAACCAAACTCCTGGCACTGTCCTTAGGAGACGCACGGTTGTTCCTGGCCTTCTCAAGTAGCGACCTTTCATTTTAATCTCACGCATGTACGCTCCTTCTACCCTCATCAACCGAAAAGAAACGCTACCCTATCCCGAAAATGAACAAAAATTCAGGTAACCATTTCTCTACCGACGATAGCGTAAGCAACCGTCGTAGACAAAGGAATAAATTATTAAACTATGACTATTACACTATAATATACAGAATTTTCAACACAAAAATAGTTCACTGACCTGAAAGACAGCACAGAGGGAGGAGGGAAGCACCTGTACAGGGTACAGAACACTGGAGCTGCAGACAACGCTAGCACTAAGTAATTACACCCGCACCCTCACCCCACTGAAAACATAAGTGTTAATGTGCAGTTCACGTGCATGACGGTAATACAACTCGAGGTAAAGAAACAGTAAAGTGAGCCTCATGCTGCTAGGAATATCAGCTGGATGGTTGGAATACAAATGCTGTGTACTTCGTCGAAGTCCCATAGTTGATACATAAATACTGTAATTAAAAAGCACATGATGCAACCATGCACCACTTGCAGTAATTTTTCTAAGCTTGTCTTCTCAAAGAAAACGATGTTGGTCGAAGCAGTGAGACACAAAGCAACGCGAGTGATAATGATTGTGTTCTCTTTGATGCGATCGTCATCTGACATGCAGGAAGGTGGATATAGCGGGGACCACCTCGAGACTGCAGAGACGATTGTCACTTGCTGTAATCTGGCATGCCAGGAGGCGGATATAGCGGGGAACACCTTCAGACGAGGCGGATATAGCGGGGAAACACCTTTAGGCTGCAGACACGAGCGTCACAGTGTGTGCCCGTGACATCAGTCACGCCAATAATAACGGAACAGATGCGGCACACTCACCTACATTCTACACATCCTCCCACTTCCTTCAATGAGCCAAAGCTTAGTCAGTCACAGGAGTCTCGTACAGGACATCTTGTGCTACTAATACAGTGACAGCGATGCAGTACGAAAGTAATAAACAAATGGAGTTTTTTAAGCGTTGGTCAAGCTGCATCTTCGTGTAAGAACTCGTGTCCTTAATAAGCGAGAATTTTTTGAGGGAATTTCAGACTTCAGTGATGGCAACATTCAATGGATGATCTTACTGCTGGTGTGTACGGTCCACATGCTGGTGTGTGCAGTCCACATGCTGGTGTGTGCGGTTCACATGCTGGTGTGTGCGGTCCACATGCTGGTGTGTGCGGTCCACATGCTGGTGTGTGCGGTCCACATGCTGGTGTGTGCGGTCCACATGCTGGTGTGTGCGGTCCACACGCTGGTGTGTGCGGTCCACATGCTGGTGTGTGCGGTCCGCAAACGGTCCTTCTTTCTCTGGCACCACAGGAGATGTTTAGAGTGTTACGTATTAGTTTCCAGACACTTCCGTGCACGGTAAACCACTGCTGTCGCAACTGAGATCAAAGAGTGTCCAGTGCAATGGCAGCACATGTTTTCCCAATTTGTTGAGTGAAGGCCGTCAGTGCATGAACTCTACTTTCTGCGATACACGACATCCTTGAGGCTCTTCTATACGTAAAATTCTCCAGATGTTTTCATCTTCCCTCACCTAAACCACTCACAAAACTGGGTTCTTCGATCCTGATCGTCTTCATAATTGCATGAAATAATCGTAGGATGTAACATTATCACTGAGCTCTCATACGAATGCGTCGTATGCTAATACAGTTCACTCGTGTTTCACGTACACATTGTGCGTTACGCTGCTGTAGCGAGCGTGTGAACTGAACGTGTCATTTTGAAAAAGCGAGTGTACAGTTTTTGGCGGACCCTGTTCTCATTGAAGACACAACACAAGCAAAACTTATGTCTAGTACAAACACAGCACAGCAGCAGCAGTACAGCACAGCAGCACAACACAGCAGCAGCACCAACAACAGCACAACACAGCAGCAGCACAGCGCAGGCGGACGAGGCTCGTCAGCGAGGCACGAGTTTGTGTGGAGGTCGTCCCTGCATACAATGCTGCGACTTCCGGTGGCGCGTGTGCCACTGCACTGTGGCGTGTGCCACTGCAGTATAGTGTGTGGCATTCTCATACGCGTTAGCCACGTTTTACTTGATGACAGGAACCCAGTCAGTCCTGCTATAGTGTGTATATATATATATATATATATATATATATATATATATATATATATATATATATATATATATATATATATATATATATATATAACTACATACATAGGGAAAGTCACTCACTATGTACATAATGACTACATACATAGGGAAGGTAACTCCCTATGTGCATAATTACTATCTATATACATGGGGAAAATAACCATATACATAGCAACTACATACATAGGAAGCATACCTAATTATAATCACAGTAATTACACACATAGACAAAACATGACACTGTCAGAAAGGAATCACTCAATTTTCATTCAATTCTGCGTTTCTAAAATCACATTCACGACAACAGAGAGTCCGTGAGTGAAGCAGCGCGGCTATGCTGTCATGAACTGCCGTACAACATCTCCAGTTCCAGCATCCTACAGCAGGTCTGTCCTCCCAACTTCTCAATGAATTAAAACTTCTCAAATTAAACTTAATAACCGACGTATTGTTTTAACCCATAAATGACGAGCGGTTCCGTTTGGACCCAGGGGAAAAAATACATGAGTAATTTAACTGCATTATCAAATATCGATTTTAGTGGGTTAATTGGTTCTTCAATACAAAGCTTGTGCATTTTCTCAACACGTTTGGTTCTTATATGCCATGTTCAGTTGACCTTGAAGCCACATCCAGTAAATAATTCTCGTATTTAATGCGTTCATAAGTGTACTTGTTAAAGCAATGTTACAGAACACAGTAATGTGAACCAATCAGTGCCCTGTCCAAGCACGAAATAAGATGACAAGAGAGCATATTTAATTGCAAAATAGTGTTTGGAACTAACATCGAAAAGACGCACTAAACTCGGGCGGGAAAGTGGACCAGGTTAGCAAGAAATCAAGCAACCGGAAAGCCTAAGAGGCTCCTCCTTCTCCTGCTACAGAGGCGCGGCAGTAATTAACAAGGAACTTGAGAGGGAATGGGAAGAGATGTCAAGACTTGCTTCTCAATAACCTGTAGTCAATGAAACAGGCGTGTGCTCTCGGCTTGCAGCGTACAAATATTTTAGGGTTAGATGTTCATTTCGAAGCAGGGAGACATGCATGCGTAACTTGTTAAGGTGTACGTGCATGATTGATGGATTTACTTTACACGGCATGGGACTCAGCTATCGGCCCTAGAATGGACCAAACGGCTCATTCCTATTGCCTGATTCTATTCTATTTTATTCTAACTGACGGATTTTTGATAATTTGTCAATTAGGTTAGGGCTTAGTCAGTTCCCTTACGAAATGGATAGTTTGAATGGTATTTTAGATACAGAATAGATTGCTATGTGACAATTCATTTATTTCTCGGTATTGGAGATATATTTTGAAGCTAGGGTAATATTAGTCATGACTGCATCCTTAAAATGCTGAGCGTTGAGTGAAATATTACATGAAAGCAATGAAATAACTTTAAAGAAAAAGACGTCCGCGTTGAAATGCTACCGTCTACCAATAAGCGACGTACAAATACCCCGTTGAAAATGGTGCCTTCAATGGTACATGAACATATTCAGGAGTTAGATACACGCTACATAATACACTGCACAAGCGGCAAACACGAGTAGTGGTAAGAAATAAAGCGTGAATGAAAGCAAGATAAATTATTCGTATTTGAGCGCTAATTTTCATACGTGTCCCTCATACAGCAGTGACGTGTCTCATGAAGCAGTGACACGTGTCCCTCATACAGCAGTAACACGTGTCTCATGAAGCAGTGACGTGTCCCTCATACAGTAGTGACATGTGTCCCGTGTATTACCACAGCTCCTCACACTCCAATAAATTGAGGATTTCATAAATTTGTTGGCTTTAACGCAAAGTGCAATAATATTATTCTCTTTTGTAAGTTGGACCAGGAAAACTGGCTAGGTAACGACAACGCAAAGCAAGTTACGTTACACCCATGATATGTAAACAATAACATCTGTAATTCATGCCTTAGGAACCATTGCTGGTCACAAGATATTCTGAGGACTGACTAGATAGAGTAGTGAGGTCGTATTTCATAATTTCTGGTGTTTACACAATATTCTGAGGACTGACTAGATGCAGCAGTGGAGTAGTAAGTGACCCTGCACATCGATCTATCAGAGAGCAAAAGTGGTCACGTCAGAAGGGCTGCTGCACTTCATGTGAGTGCACCACGAGCAGCAAGGGGATGTCTGAGTGGCTTTCTTGGTACGCATCATTCAAGCATCTCAACAACATAGCATCCAAAGCTTTGATCCTTTCACCAAATTATCCGCTCGAGCACTCCATACTTGCAGTTTATTTATGCTGCTTTCACAGTGATTTCAGGAACATGTTGCAATGAGAAAAGTCAGTTATTGTACAAATATTAACTCTACCTTAAAAGTCAACTTACGTACAAATAGTACAGATACAAGTAATTATCTCCTTACTTTCTCAAGGAGGTTAGCATTCCTACCTGCCTGCAGAGAGTGCCAAGTTCTAAAAGGTACACAGGGCAAGCCTCTTTAGCTCAGCCAAGCTATTTACTTGCTTCTCCCACCTGGACATCGCAATAAACACTCAAAAGAGTTATGAACATTTACACATTTACAGTCCTGGCTACTTTTCAACAAAATGTCTCAAGTATAAAATATGACTATGATAGAAACATGCTCACACTTATGCACATGTATGCATGAAAAACTGAAATTTGGCTTCACAAGCTGACAACTGAACTTTAATATCACAAACAAGTATTCCTAATGCTGCATGTTTAGAGCTTAAAACTAATAGGCACATGAAGTACAACTTGAATGCAGAGACCAGTTAGAACAAGACCATGTGAATAGGAATTAGAGATGGCCATCACTGAATTATGACTCAATGTCAACTAAAATTAACTGAACATAAAGTATTGCTTTCATTGATTACTATTATTAATTATTGTGGTATTTCATGTTACATGAGTGAGACAAAACGTGAATGATTATCCTTCAACAACTCCACATCCAGCTTTATATAATATAGATATCTACTTCTTTCTCCATACAGTACAGCTATGTGGACAATAAATTAATTTTTTACAATTGCCTTTGAATTATTGGTGAGGTTTTAGATTTTTGCATTGAGCTTTCATGCACATGCATGATTGACAACTATAACCTATCACTTCAGAACTTCAGATGCAATATATGTGATTCAGTATTTAAAAGAGCCTTGGGATTTTTCAATGATTAAAATAACTATTCCATTTCCATGTAAATCTGGTATTCATAGACATTTATTAATTTAATGAAGTATTTTGGGGTAACATTTTAACTTCTTGCAAGTTTACATACCCACATAACTTACAAATTATCAAATATTTTTCAACCTACTCTAATTTGCATCCTTAAATTATGACAGATTTTACAGATGTGTGCTTAGCAACACAAGAATGAATGAATCTCTACAACTAAATAATGAATTACTTTTTCTTGCAGCCATCTCTTGTCAGCTATAGCTCAGTTTTTAGAACATCTAAAGATTTTAAATCAAATTAATTGCATAAAGAAGTATTCTATCAATAGAGTCAAATGGTCTTTTAACATATGGGATGAAAGCATCTGAATACTACAGTTATTAACTTAATTTTTTTTGACTAAGTTGAACTCTTAGCAAAGAGATTCTCTAAAACTTGTTGAAATGAATCGCAAAGATGCATTCTTGAAGGTTTTTTTTATTTTTGAGGGCCAGCGTTTGGCTGTTTCTCAGCAGCATTTGGCTGTTTTTTGGCTGAGGTGTTTCTCAGAGAGAAGTCCAGCAAGCTTAGGAAGAACATTGAAACAAGGTTCAAGTTTAGACACATTAGTTGGTCGGTTCAGCCCCATTAGTTCCTAAATTTCAAGAAATTAATTGTTGAAAAATAAATTTCACTATTAGTTAAACAAAAAAATAAAGAAATACACAGCTAACACTTATTGGAAAAAGTTTTTCAAGGTAAAACTGATAAGAAATGCAATCAAGTCTTTAAGAAGAGTATGTTATCATCTGTACAAATCAGTTTGTACACAATTTCCTTTGTCAAATTCAATAGCATCAAGCCATTGTCAATTAGTTACCAAGCTCACTACTAGGCAATAACAAGGCTGACTGCTAGGCAATAACAAGGCTGACTGCTAGGCAATAACAAGGCTGACTGCTAGGCAATAACAAGGCTGACTGCTAGGCAATAACAAGGCTGACTACTAGGCAATAACAAGGCTGACTACTAGGCAATAACAAGGCT
>VCRD01001458.1:49534-113095 GCA_006783055.1 Trinorchestia longiramus | reverse complement strand
CGTGGTTCATATTAAAACAACTGCTAACCTTTCCTTGAAACAGCCTCCTCAGATATTTTAGCAACGAGCCATCACTGTCATTTAATTCAGTGATGTTAACCATAGGTCTATCACATAATATAATATACATATTTTTAGTTATGCATATATATATATATATATATCTTTTCACTTTCATAGACCCTATTGTAAATCATTGAACAATTTTCGTGAAATGCACATGAAGCGAAAATCATATGGTAGGAATACATTTTCGTGATTTCATTTTGTAAACTTGGCCAATTAATGCAATTCATGTTACAACCTTCATGGTACCGAAATATAATACTCTAGCAATACATGTGAAAAAATTGAATTAAGCTTTTCTTCTAAGTGTAATGGTCTATACTAAATGTGTTGCCGTACCTTCATGGTACCGAAATATAATACTTTAGCAACACATGTGAATAAAATGGAATTAAGCTCTTCTTGTAAATTAAATGATCTATACTAAATGTGTTGCCGTACCTTCATGGTACCGAAATATAATACTTTAGCAATACGTGTGAATAAAATGGAATTAAGCTCTTCTTGTGAATTAAATGATCTATACTAAATGTGTTGCAGTACTTTCATGGTACTGAAATATAATACTTTAGCAATACGTGTGAATAAAATGGAATTAAATTCTTTGTGTAAGTGAAATGGTCTATACTAAGCACATAAATTATTCAGTTATCAAATTACTGGTAAGTTTTGATTCCAAGGAACCTGTACAATACCTAGTTATATCACTTAGTTCACTTTTCCCATGACTCGCGATTGTTGCCTTTAACTCTACTACAGATACCCACTTTATTTGCTGCTCTCAGATCCTATGAGTGGGATGATTAAATTTATTTAAAATCTGTCTCGCTGATCTTACACTCTCGATCTGACGTTCATTATCTGTTCCATCGTAGTAAATTAGGAGCTTTCTTATCGTAAAAAATTTATTTATATGCATAATAAACCATTTTGAAAGACTGTTCCACATTGATGGAAAACTACCATTTTGAAATAAAATAATGAGTGGCGAGGAGGGTGTATGAGGAAAATAATGTATTGAACAATTTCGAGAAGATCCATAAAAATATTTATTTTCCGGTACATATTCATATATCAAGGTGAAAATGTATTTTCAGTACTGAAGATCGAGTGTCATAGTCTCATTGCTCTAACGTTGTTTAGAAGCAAGCATATTATATCGGCTGCGTAAAAATTCTTTAAGTTTGCTTCCATTGTACTAATTACTTTTAATTTACGTTGACTTAAGAAATAAAGAAATATAAATTTAGTTACAATATTCAAAAAATGACCGTACTGATAAGGATGTGCTTAAATGGTATCACAAGACACAAATAATAATTAATAGTTTATAGGAGTGGACTGTTTTGGCCTTATAACCACTGAATATTCGTGCTTGTTTATAAGAAATACTGTTCGAATGTTCATTTCCAACCGTTATATATTCAGTTTATCTAATCAAACCTTCACCTCACCTGTTTTCCAAACTTGGGTTCAGAAAAATAACATTAAAATACTTTTTCTACATCAGCCACATCTCTATTATAGGCTTTCGAAAAATAATTCGAAATGTACGCTCATGTGTTCATTCATCTTCTAACTTTTAGGCACGGTGAGAACCGAGTTATAATTTGAAAAAATCCACGATATGATTGTACAATCCTTTCAATAAAATCATAAATTAATGAACGTAATTCTTCCAAAAGGCAGTGATGTTAAGAAATAATATATCCTGATTATCTCCCAAAACTATCGAATTACATAACATCCTTTAAAAACTTTCTGTAGAAAATTTCTTCTGTCCCACCAGCAGTAATTATATGTTACACCAGCTGTGTAATATGAATTTGTATTATGAATTTCAACATTTATGATACAAAAATGGAATTCATTTATTTTAAATCGGAAAGGATTCAACAGACACAACTACAACGCCGTTGCATACGGAAGTTCAGCTGTACCTTACTTGCGTGTTGTGTTAGAGTCAACAGCCACAAGGACTGTATATGTGAGGCATAAGTTCAGGTGCATGAAATATCTACATGTTCAAGTATGGAAGTATGGATTTTCCATAAAACAATCCAAATTGAAGGATTTTTCATTCAATCTTCTAAATTGAACGGCATTTAATGCATATGAAGTACTCTATATTAAGTGGTATGATGAAAAGAATATAATGTGTCGATGAAAACTGGCTAATAGTGAAAATGAAGCGCAATTCTGAAACGTAGACACCTCGGTATAAGTTATAAAAAACATCATAATCACAGTTGCAGGCTGACAACTGTCAGTGCGTTACAGTCACAGTCATGCGAAAACAATAGTATTATTTTTTAATGTATAAGTTTTTTCAGTATTTGAATGACTCGGTTCAAGGAGTGTGGGGTAAAAAGTATTATAGTCACAATCAAGATTTATTTCTGTTTCATCTGCATCACACAAATCATAATTGAAAAAATTAATGTCCATGTATCATAGTATTATATTGGGTAAAATTCATTATGAATCAATGAAGGTAAATATATTCAATACAGGAAATCATGCAATTCATATTACAGCTGTTAATACATATCAATTAAGAACTGTGTTACTGCCATTAAAATAATCACTACGTGTTTTCATGATTTAGTTTTCCGTTGTTTAGACAATTAGTGCTAAAGCTATTTTCATGAATGATAACTATTGTATATTTTACACAAATATCCACGTTATAAGCTATTGTTTTAAAATCTACAGATAAGTAGCAGATGACAGCAATTCTCCTAGATTCTATTTATCAAAAAGTAAACTTCTGCCACACTCTCTCCCCCTCCAATAAATGAAGTCGTACGTAGCAGAAGACTCTTACTCAACGAAACTAAGTCCTTCTGATGGCTTCATCCAAGCTAGTTTTGAGTGCTGCGAGCTTAGAAACTCTCTGAGGGCCAGCATGAAGATATCGAACTGATTTTGGGCATACTCGACCAAACCAACGTAGAACTTCACCAAGAAATTCTCCACGATTGCTAACTCTCGAGAAGGAACAGACACGATGGACCCCAGAACCTTGCTTGCGTTACCATCGACGAAACTGAAATCCTTGAGATGTTCCAAGTGGAGGTAGCGATGATTCCTGATTTTCTTTGCAGCATTGTGGGGGAAATTCGAGATCAACTGCCCAACAGCGAAGTAGATGGGTCTTAAAACATACAAATTAAGGAGGTCAACTGCAGTCTCGGGCTTGCGGAATTCAGACTGGAACTGGTTGTTGAACTCGAGGAGAGAAGTGGCACCCTCAGCCATCTTAGTAGACTCTGTTTCTGGAACACAGTAAAGATGCTCAATGATGTCCTGCACTTTATCATCGTGAACGCTGAAAAGCGCGTCAAAATTAGCGTGTAACATTGAGATTATATTGAAGTAAACTTTGGCATAAAGAGAGTGAGCACTGGCGATATATCTTGGTAAGATCAACGCTCGTTGAATTGAAAACAGACTATCGATCACATAATTAAGAAAATGGATGGTTCTACCTGCGTTTTCCATTTAATTGTTCATAAAAGCCAAATTTCAGCTAAGATACTTAAGTGTCATTTACCTCGAGAGAATTTTGAGAGTGTGCCTTATCATTCAACATAATGTTGATGCAATGTTATAAATGTTACATATCTTATCGACAATCGAAGTAATAAACCCCATTTTACATCCTTCTTAACTGTTTTCTCCAGTAAAACAAATGCTGAAATGACACAGTGATCAAGTTTTTTTTTAAATAATTCGTTAGACCTGCAGGAACTGCAACGTATGACTATTTATTATCAATGTCATTCAGCGCTCCTACAAACACCTACCCCAAGTCACACCACAGAGGACGAGAACAGTCGTTGAGAGTTGTATCATTAATATCCAGACGCTATCATCAAGAACAAAAACCCTGATGTCAATACCTGTACTGCATGATACATTGGAAATGAAGTACTATTTTAGCTTCTTTATTTGCACCAATTCATAGAGGGAGCGGAGAGAAGCTAACCCCTCCTGCAATACATAATGGTGACTACCTGCAACATGGAATGATGTCTGTGAACATTAAGGTAATACTACATAATGCTGAGTAAGCTTACTCTTTGATGCAAGGGGAAGAGGCGCGCCCAAGCAAGTAGTCGCAAGCAGGAGGACGAAGGGGGCTGTGCAGTAGAAGGTCTTCATGATGACTGGGCAGTAGTGACTGAAAATCAGGAGGTTAGTAATTTGTGAGGAGAAATGACCGGTAGAAATGTAATGTACTCTGCAAACTTTGTGAAGAGTGTGAGCGAACTTTGGCATTGTTTTGTATGATGGAGATCGCCTTTTGGGAAAAGTTTTCACTGTAAGGGAAGAACTTTCAGTTCTCTCGCTTTCGTATCTTTCAAAAATACTATAGCAGTAAAATATGAGTTTTATATCATACATTATTTATTTAAGACATTTTACAACCTTAAACACAATTTTTATTGCTTGACCAGCTCTGTATATCATAAATTACGTTATTTTCCTTTACTTTTTGATTACACATACATCGCAACATTCAACATGAGTTGTACTAAGTTACAGAACGTCGAGTACCCATTACGTAACATGTACTGCAGCTATAGAGTACATCTCCACCAGCAAACAAATCCAAACGCAGTAGCGAGAAATATATCACAACTTTCTCTGACATTTAATTTCTTCAGCGCATTATATGTGAAGAATTAAAATAAAATCCATCCAACATAGCAAAATCGATATTTTCTTCGATAAAACCACTATTGCGTTAATTTCTGATAGTATTCATTTATCATAGTTGCCTTTTTCAGTTTTGAGATTACAGACCAGAAATTGGATAGAAATAGTTAAATTTAATATTATTAAAAAGTACCTATTATCATTATTATTATTATAAAGACAGTTGTAAAACTTAAGTTAAGCTAAATGAATTATGAATTGAGTTTCACCTCATAATAAAGTAGTTTGCCTTTATGTATGGTTTCTATGACATAAACCAACGTTTTGGATCCCTCATTTTTCCTCTGAATAGTCAATAACTCTATCAGTTATCCATTAACAATATTACAGATTGTTATGTAGAGAAATTAACCTCCTGATACACATGAAGTAATGGAAATTTTCTACAGCAGCTAAATAATATTCAGTACTCATGTTAAATAGCATATCATCTCTTAACATCATTAAATAGAATAGAATAAGGCAATAGATATGAGCTATTTGGCCCATACTTGGATTGATATCCAAGTCCCATTGAGAAAATTTAGAAATATTCCTCAAGTTCATGACCACAGCTACATCTTCACCAGATACCTGCTAACGAAGGAGAGAGGTTGAAGTTCTGAAGGCGGTATTCACGGCTAAACGATGAGGGTATGTGACTTCTACCAGAACAGGACCTGCTTTTATATACTTGCTTCGGATAAATGTTCATAAAAAGTGATCTGAGGTAACTGATTTCCAGTGTAATATCATTTATTTGTATCTTGATATTTGTTTGCCTCCGATAGTGAAAACGAAGTTACGACACAGGTAGGCAATTTGTGTTTTCGTTTTTATGTACATACGAAAACTGGTTTAATTTCCTAATCTTCTTTTGAGTTAACTCACGGGCGTCTGGGACAGAAAATCAATCTTTTCTTGGCAAAAGAAATTCTTGTCCATGTTTGCCAGTTCAGTATTTATACCTGCCTATCAATCTGAACTTATCTCTATTTGCTACTAAAACCACTTTGGAAAATGGTGATACAGCTCTCCGATTTTGATGCATATAAATTTTACCATGTCGTTTCTTATTATCATATTATCTACACTAGAAAGTGATTCTTGAATACCGAAGTCGATTTCGTAGCATATACATAGATACTTGTGTCATTTTACTAATCATTTTTATCATAAAGAGAAAGAATACCCATACATATATAAGAAATTTTGATAGTAAATAGTACATCTAGTTGGGAATAGGGACGCCTATTTGAGTTAACAAACTTGGAATCAAAAAGCTTTTGTAGAAAGTTACAGTCGAAGATCGGTCATATTGTTCCAACTGAATAAAAGTGGCTTAATTATCGGCATTTAAGAGCAAAATATATTTATGCAAAAATAGGTAAACTCACAATTGCAAATTGAATCTAATTCTGTTAACTTAACGAAGTAATAAGATCAACTTAATTTTATAGATCATTATAAAGTATTAGGAATATTAATAGATGCAGCTGGAGTACGAGCCGCGTCTCTTGAAACAAATTCCTAATTATTAGAGCAAGCATGACTCGTCACTAAACTTATACACTGAGTCACAGAGCTGTTCTTTCAGTCTACAAATTCAATTAAATAAATAAAAAATCCCCTTTATTCCGATATATCAAAGAATTCAGTATAAATCCACGGTCCAAGGAATCGGTTTCTCAATATTTAACGCTAACATCTGAAGACTAGTGCTAAGAGTATTCTAAATCCTCACGTGGTAAATGCATGGCAGGTGATATAATAGCTATGTATACGGTTATATAATTGAAGCAGAGCTTACAATTACAAAGCGTTTACTTCAAAGAATTCGTATACGTTTCCAGCAGTAAGGCTAAAATTTGGAATTTGAAAATACGAGTCAGAGTGAAGCTTTGTGTCGTGATTTTGAATATACTGATAAATCGCTTAGTGTGATGTGCTGATGATCTATAGATAGAATTATTGTTGTAGTTCAGACATTTTTGAGCCAGGCTCAATCATCTTGATTGAGGCCAGGGAGATAAAATTTGTGAATCGAAGGACATTTTTCTATCAGATAAAACCATTTTAAGCTCTTTATACGCCATTGCTCCAAGATAACAAATTTAAGGCGAAAACTTTTGGTAACATACGATGAAAAGTACTGCAGATTAGATTTAGTACAGAACAACGTAATTGAAAAGTTACTGTGCACGCCAGTGCGCCATACAGATATTTTTGGAATATATTTCAGATTAAGCTTGACAGCATCCAATGAGTGCGAAGGCTGTTGTTACATATGAACATTAGTGCTTTAATTAATTTTTCTTTGATCCTGGAGGTAAAACCGTCAGTACTGTCATATATACATACACTTGAAGAAGTAAACTTATCTCATAGACTGACAGGATGTATGGGATATTCCTATGAACGCTATTTAATGACTCAACTGTGTGTCATTTAGCGCAGAAAATCATGAGATTGAAGGGAAGATGAACTTCTCGCCTAAAACCTATGTGAGCTCCTTCCAATCCAGATCTCAAGGTATACACAGTTATGGTAGATCGTATTTGCAAAGAGATAAACAGCAAAGTCTGCTGTTTACTGAGAGAAAGCATCACAAAGACTTAGCGAATCTTCAAACAAGAATAAAGAAATTCCTGTGAAGTATCTAGGGTATACAGAAAAAAACGAAGAGACAAAGATGGACACACGCATCATGATTTGAAACTAGAGTTCGCACGTTTCTAGTTCGTACAAAACGATAATAGCTTATCTTTCTGCAATAATATATTCTAAAAGGACGGTTAACTCATAATTCGACGTACACTGAACTGTACGCTTACATTGGTTTGCGTTCTGGACTATTCTATTTTATCTTCGGACGCCTGCGCCTTAGGACTACATTTTGAGTTTCCATTGGTGACGAGCTCTTCCCAAATGTTTTCATTTTGATCCCTGTTCATCTCATGTATGTTTACAAGGATCATGACAACGAATACAACAGTATGGCATGATACAGCAGGTATAATGCCATATTACGTCAAGTATTATGGCATGGTACGAGGTTACGAAACTCTATCGTGCTATTTCATGAGATATGTTCTTATCTATCCCTAAGAAAATGTCATGTTTCTCAGTTTTCGAGATTCATTTTAATTGTTTTATTTTCCCCTAGCTTTAAAAGTTCTTCAATGAACAAGTTTAACACATTTCCTGCGAAGTGACACCCCGGTGTGTTACTCAGGTTAGGCTCTGTAATTTTTTCAAAGCTTTCTAGAGACTACGTGTACAAAGTAAAGATTTAGACTGGCTAGGCAATCGCAAGAAACGTATTAATGACTTACTATCTCATCATTGCTGCTAATACGCTTAATTAGCTCCTTACTTCACGTTCATATGGCTTAACGTAATTCATTTGAACGATTTAAGACTCTAAATACATAATAAAATTGGATAAACTAAGTGGAGCTCTCAGCTTTCGCCACCATGAGCACCAGAGAGAACTGGTTTTGTCAGGATTTCGACATATGGGGTACTATTTGGCTCACGTCCCATCTTCATTACTAACTCGACAGGAAAAAGACAATGCCAAAGGAAAGGTATTCATTTTTAATTCAATCTTTTTTGTCCTCATCAGATTCTTCTTCCTCCTCATCGTCGTCCTCCTCCTCCTCGCTATCGTCTTCGTAATCTTCTTCAAAGTCGTAAGAAAATCCGGATGCAGCAGCGCCCTCGTCCGAGTCTGAGTCCGGACGGTCTCCGTAGTTGAGCTGTTGACGTCCGTATTTGTGCGAACGAGCTGCAACAAGCACAAGAAGTGCATCAATTTGACTTAAAATGTATTGAGTTTCTATGGATATTCGTATTTAATAATAATATGTAAGCAGTATAAAATTATTATGGTATTTAAATCAGATATAAGTACTTCCTTGTTTTCATGCGAACCTGGAACACAGGTCAAAAACTCTGGGTTGTCTCCGTTGCATGTATATTTTAAAAGGAATTAAAGTCGTAACGAAAGCCGTGACTGCCGTCGCCCTCCATTTCACGTTCAAGTGCATCCATAGACCACAGTTGATGACACACTACATGCCATAAGTATGTACGTTACACATAAAATTTTTGGGCCACAAGCATTAACTGACGTTTTTCAGGGTACGGTTTAGATAGAACTAATACCCTATATCAAACTGTACGTATTTCTTCACGTTTTTACAAACTAACTTTCTAGGAGTATCATCGGAAAAGTTCATTTGAAAATATTGAAAAATAATGTAAAACCCAAACTCACCTAGTAATTACAGGTCTGTTGGGTTTGAATCATATTTAACAACCTTAGCCGTTTACATGCAGAATAACTGAAGTTGCAGCAAAATTATCTGACACACTTGTGGGTTTAAAAAAAAAACATTAAAGAACGAAATATACGTTTACGAAACAAAATTAAAAAATACAAAAAATGACACATGTACATTCCGGAAGTACAAACACATTTTTCGTCCTGAGCTGTATTTCGTTTTTATTAAAGCAACAACTGTGGCTGATCTTTTTGCCGTGTCTTATATAAGGTTATACAGATCCACTGTTTACTTAACATCTGTATGAGTTATACTGTAACTCGTGTTACTCTCGAAAATGAACTACCTTGTACGCCACCCTGTCTTCAGAAAACGTCAATGAAATATAACGAGATTTAATAAGATACTATAAATATAGCTCAGTATCAGAGAGAAAAACTCTTAATTCACTTCCAAAATTCAATGTCCACTAAATTCTTCAAGCACAAACGAAAGAACTGGAAAAATAAAGAAACCCACACGCGAGGCACTTACTAGACATGCTGAGCTCTTTTGTCTCTTCGGTGGGGAAGCTGCACTTGGGGCAGGGAGGCTTGCCCTTTGCATCAAACTTGACTCCTTTCCTTTTGACATGGTCCTCGCAGTAGCAGGTCTTGCAGCGCAGGCACGAGTACTGCCCTAGCCGACTGCAAGACAGACCTGCGCATACCACAGCATAATCAACTTGAACAGAAGACACTCATCCGCTATTCAATTCCACTATATAATACAGGGTGGCGCATAAGTAACGCACCCTTTTAAAAAATTAATAATAAATAAAGTATTACCGCAATATACACTGGGTATCTGTAGACAGGATACGACATGTAAATAAACTTTAAGAGTTCCTCTATCGTTTGCAATTATCCCCATCGATATACCTTTCATAGTTTATTTATTATTAATTTTTAAAAGGGTGCGTTACTTATGCGCCACCCTGTAATACTGTTTGTTGCTAGCTGGCTTAGTTCGTCCCTCTGTCACACTCTTAAGTATTTAGATAGGAGGGAATTCGGTAGGGTACACATGTATTGTGGATACCAAAGGCACATCCTTCATGTGGAAACTCCTTCACAAAGCCCGCGTCCACTGGGAAGTCAAACGAAATAATTCAGTGAAAAACACGTGAATTTCATGTGTGGGTTCACTAGTTGGTAATTTATCTACCAAAGCAGCTTAAAAAATGAACATGGCATGGACGTTCACATGACACACGATTCGATGAGGCGTGTTCTGCTTTCCATGTTTCAAAGCGAAATAACGTAAAACAATAACCCAGTAATAGTAATAATAAGCCCATTCTGTTTCTAGAGAACATAGGTTTATCTCTAAACCTCTCGAGATTCAATTCTACATTAATGTAAATTCTCAAATTCTAACATCACTCAAAAGTGTATACAACTGCATTATATACAAAATTCCTCTAGTATTGCTTCATCCAGTCTTTTGTCGACATGGCAAATGTAACAAGTGGAGTCATGAAGTAGAGGCAGACACAGCACCTGCAACACTCACACTTGTAGGACTCCTGTTCCAGCACCTGGCAAGATGCCTGATGTTCAAACTGGTCGTCCTCGCACAGGAAGTTGTTGCAAAAGTTGCAGTTGAAAATCCGGCCGCCATGATTCCACACCTGTGTTGCCAGAAACAGTCAATGTTCGTCGTAACTATCAAATAATTCCACTATATAATAATACACAGTTTGTTGCTTGCTTGGTCCGTCTGTGACGCTCTTAAGGATTTAGATCAGAGGAACTTCAGTAGGGTATACATTTATTGTAAGCATTGTGTTGTGGATACCAAACACAGATCTTTCAGAGTGGAAACTCCTTCGCAAAGCCCGCATCCACTGGCAAATCAAACTTAAAAAATCAGTAAAAAAACACGTGAATTTTCACGTGTGGGTCGACCAGTTTCATCATAATCTGTATCACAAAAGCAATCGCTTTGCTCTACCTAGTAATCTAACGGCGAGTTACAGTACCTGTGCCGATAACTCTGCTATCTAGTGTTATTATGAGATAAGTAATTGATCAATAATTTAGCTAACTTGTTTCCAGGCAACACATAGGTGCTCTACTTGACATACATATCAACAATAACCCTACATTAAACACGTAGATGATGGATAGCTCGGAAACACTCAATATTACAAAAAGAAGTTGACCTAACATTCTTAGCTTAAAAAATAATTCGACTTTAAGAAAGCAATATGCACGCACAGATGAAGAGAAATAACTTCAACCAAACTAAATTCTAAAATGATCTGCTCAAAATTGATGAATATGACTTTCAACTACGAAAATTCCTTGTTTCCGTATGCTGCTCAAGTCAGGCCTCTCAAATGAACGTAAAGATGTTGAAAACTTACGCTGACTTCATAACATCACTCACATCAGCTGTGCTTGTTGGACTCGCTGTTGTGGATGATTTAAGAGTCAGACTATAAGGGATAACATTCCAAGTAGCTATGATACAAGCTCATTGAGATAAACCCTCCCGTCTGCGCCAGATTCATTTTCTTCAAGTAATTCCGTCACGCCAAACTAATCCTTAATTTTCGACCCTCACATGAACCAACTGAGGTCCGAAGAGGACTAAGTAAGTACGTAATTCCGTCACTCACGTCTCTCTCGCACTCGATGCAGGCAGCAGACATCAGGGGGCAGGAGCAAGCGTGCGTCTGGAGGCATTTACGGGCGTGGCACACCCACGTCTCACAGAAGTCACAGATGGCGCCCTGCAATGATCTACAATAAGGCCACGGTCAACAGCCGTCCCAAGAACCGTCTCTTCTGCGACGCGTACGATTGCAATGACATTTTATACGGTTTGCCATTAATTTTCCCTCAGTGAAAGAAAGGAATGATTATTCCTTCCTTTCACTGAAACGACATTTCTGCTACAGCAAACTGAATTACGTAGCAATGACGAGTTACATCGCTCTACAGCATCTTAGGCACAAACAGTCACATGTACTTGCTAAATAACTTGGTTCTTTACAAGCAATATAGTGGTTTAAATCAAAAGTGAACTGAGTTGTGAATTACAAAAATTTAGCTTCCATAGCTCAAACATTTCTGAGATTTAGACAAAATTCACTAATTTATCGCTTGCATCGCATCTGCATACATGACACTGAACATTCACCTGGAATTAAATTACACAATGAGAGACTCAAACTAGCACCCCTGATCAGGCAATAACAATACAAGCTGGTAATTTTAACACTAAAGCAGCCTTTGTTCACTTCAGGATGAACAGAAAAAGAAATTTCAAAGAGGCTGTGTAAACTAATGTTCCTGTAAAATATGAATGAACTCATAATAATAAAAATAAAACGAGAGGTTACTCCTACACAATAATGTAATATTAACTGTAAAACCCTGGATTAAAAACAGCACCAAAATGACATGTTTATAAGTCATTACCACTACAAGCAGTTCTAGTTTTTCTTCAGAAAAATATTACAAGCCCAGAGAAGGTTTGAGATCACACTGAAACAAATTAAGATACAAATGAAATCAACTTCTATTACGAAATTCTATAACAAAACTTCAGTTTCGTTATAGAATTAACGAAACTTCAGTTTCGTTATTGAATTTAATAAACTTCTAGTCTATTTCGTTATAGAATTCAACTTACCACAATGACTAAGATTTAAACTTCTTAGTGTGGCATGAACTGAAGGGGACAACTTAATATGCAGCCAGCACTTACATCATCACTACAAGAGGCTAGAATAAGAGATGGTTGTAATGGAAGGCAGAGAACTCACCACCATGGCCATGCCAGTGGTGAAGTGACCTGGATGCTTGACCACACAGTCACCTGTCTTCATCATGCACTTGGTCTTGCCACAACTACCACATTGAGGCAGCCGCTGCACGCTCTGGCAGAAGTAGCAGAACGCACGGTTCTTCTGACGCCTGCAAAAGCAAATGCATCCCACAGGCAGGTAGCAATAACTTCATAGGACGTGTTGTAATGTGTCTAGTAGGGAAACGATTGTTAAATAACTTCCATAATATTAACAGAATAGCTTACAGATAAGTGCTTTGCTAATAATAATTGTATATCAGTATCATACAGTTGTAAGCTAAATTTTACTACCGTAACTTATAACAGGAGCAAAAACCAATATGTCAGAATAAAATGTTCATTTGCTTTCTAGAAACTCTAAATGAGCAAATGTAAATGTGTTCTTTATATCCAGAAATTTATAGAAGTATCAACTATTGCTGGAAATATTATAATTTAGTTTGCAGATACTTCCACAACATGGACTACAAACAACAGCTACAAGAATCCACTTGCTGAAGAGCACAGCAGTGCAGTTGCATTTTTGTTGCCACTTACCTGTTGCATTTCTCACACTCCTGAAACAAGTAAAACCAGCCATTACTTTTTACAATAGACTATTAAAAATCATTAACATATTATGTACATTCTCAGCATAGCTTCTAATTTCAATTGATCTTCAATTTACTAGGCTATTTATGTAGAATATTCACATGTGAAATGAGTTAATTTCCCTTCAACTATCAAAATTAACTGGATTGAAGTTGACTTAATCAACACATATTAGTTTTTCATGCACAGATAACTGTAACTATTACAAAAAAATTAGAAAAAAATACATGGACATAAAATGCTGAAAAAATAATCCAATAGTTGTTTTTACACACAAAAAATGAGCTAATTAATTAAACAAGAAATAGAAAAATATAATAAAAACATTGCCCTATTTCTTGTCCCAATGCTATTCAATTGAAAAACTTTATAATAAATGACTTACCTCTTGACAATTAAAATTTTTGAACTTTGTCTATTATAATGCTTCATATAACAAGCAATGCCATATCTAATAGCCAGTGGAGATACTTTTGATAATGCCTATTTATTGAGTAAAATTTTCCCAATATACAGACCAAATTCTTCCTTTATGCAAAGTTAACTAACCATTGCAAAATTGCAGGGCTGCTCAGCAAGAGATCGATTGGCAAGTCCCTTCCTCAATTCTTTTTGAATGAGCTTTTGCCGCTCAGCCTTCTTACGTTGGCCAGTCTTCTTCTTTGGCATTTTGGAGATGGATGCAGAACTCTGAAAAGAATAGCAATAATAGTGCATCAAAATATTTCATTGCTAGTCAAAGGTAAAATAAGAGACCCATACAAGATTATGCAACACATTGCTCATGAAACCAAAAGAGGCAAAGACATGTTATCAAACTTTCAATGTTTTAGAAGGCATGAATTTGATGAAGAATACCTCTAAAACTACTTTAATAACTATGACAAGTTAATTCTGTTTAATGTAAGAAAACTTAATTAAATTTTATACAGAAAAACCATGATAAAAACTACAAATATATTATGGCAGTCAAATTAGTGAAGTTTTGATATAAAATAACCTAGCATTTCAATAATTCTAACCTGTACCTTCATTCACTGCATGTGAAGTTATAGGACTGTGTAAACAAGTATGGCTTAATTTATTTTTACTAGTATATAGATGTACATTTTAATTTGCATCAAAAATATACTATTGCAAAAGAATTATTTAACCTGATTAAGCAATAATCTTCATAGAACTCAATTTCAAATGGAGTTGAGCCATCTTCAAAGAAAGCCAGGTAGTATACTGAAGCAATTTTTTACTCTATTACATATATAAGATAACACTTCCTAACTTAGTTAAAAAATCTATATAGCAGAGATCTTAGTTTTTTTTTAAAGATAAATTAAACAGCATTTCTTCTTCCAAAATGACAATCAACACAGCTTGTAACAGTCAACATAACAGTGAACACAGCTTGTAACAGTCAACATAACAGTGAACACAGCTTGTAACAGTCAACATAACAGTGAACACAGCTTGTAACAGTCAACATAATAGTAGACATCTTGTAACAGTCAACATAACAGTAGACACATCTTGTAACAGTCAACATAATACTCTTTCTAGATTACAAGTCAATTGATAGAAAATGTTATAAACAACTTGCATGCATGGTTCATAACCATTTCATTCATAGAGTGATACTTGATAAATCTTTCACAGTTCTACTTCCCAGTCTTTAACACATTACCAGATATGCTAAACTTTGACTACTGTCTCAGCATTACTTTTACAAATATTTAGCTTTCAAAACTTACAAAACATTCCTGAAAATATAACATTGAATAGCCAATATCTTTTGAAAGCTATTTTTCAAGCCCAAATTTACAACATATGCAGACTAAATTATTCCTTTTATTCCATGTGAAGTGCTCCCTTAGCCTACCATTCACATTTAATTTGACCATAACTGTGACATGGGTCTGTAGCTTTGATAGAAGAAAAATTTGAAAATATTTATTTGGAGCTAAAAAAAAGATTTGCAAAAGAAAACAGGTCATACAGATTTGGTGAAGACTATATTTCACACCAAGGGCTGAAGAACAGATTATTCTGTTCAATAAAATAGGTAGTAATATTCAAAGGCAACATATTGGCAAGTATAAAACATAGTGACCAACAATTTATGCAGCTAACAAGTTGTAGCACATGAAAACAAGGTTATAAATTTCATAATTATTACCACGCTACATAATATAAAAAATAACCGATAACTATTATTTCATGTCATAACCAACTATTTTAAAAATCGTTTAATAAAACAACAGAATTAAAAAAATGTAGAACAAGAACAGTGTCTTGAAGTTTAAGCTGCACATTTTTTGGATGTAAACAAGCTTTACGCCGAGTGAAATAACTCGTAGTTCCAATGCCACTTAATTGTTTCATTACAATAACCAACATCAAAAATCCCACAGAAGCATTCTGAAATCATATTCCCACAACCAAAAATTTCACTATCGTAAGATATCGAAAAGATTTCCCTAAACACCGGAGGGAAAATCTCGTCACCGATCCCGACACCAAACTCGACCCGAACTAAAAATCTTGAGAAATCTAGAAAAATTCTTGAAATGAACAGTTTCGTTAATAACATGTTTTCTTCATGTACTACATGTTATTTTCAGACAATTTGAAAAATATTACGTGTTGCATCAATTTTAAATTTTAGGTATATTTTTTAGCCGTTCAGGGTATTTTTATTTGCACCCGCCGCAAAATACCTGCAAGGCAGCAATCTGCCTGTCAGCCTGTGACCTTCAAGCAGCCGATTGGTGTACAAGCCGTCATTCGGGTTCATAGAGTAACAGATCTAATTCTGTCGGTTTTACTTGCGTTATGGCTGCTTGCAGTGCGAAAACTCTTTCTCTGGTGAAACCCAGCGCAACTCCACTGACTAGTTTTCTAGCTCGATATGCGTAAGTATGATAGTTTTATTGTTCTCTATTTAGCGGTGATGCGTGATTGCACTGCAACTGAATCCTAAGTTCAAGACTAAAAAACAAGTGGATTTAGACTTAGGACTTAGATTTGAGGGCCAGCGTTTGGCTGGGGTCTTTGTAACGGCCTTTAATTCCCTCTAATACACACACATACAACAGGATGGCATCCCACAGTTTTTCTCCTGTGAGCCAGGGTCGTCTAAAGTAATCACTCCAGGGCCTCCCTGAGTCATTCCATACAAATGAACTGAGGGCATCACTGGCAGATCCAGCTTGTCATAACAGCCCCACCTGCTTAGCAGGTATTCACAATAAAAAACTGACTCTTCAACATCACTGTCACTTATTCCATGCATGCACTAAGAAATCTCTCATTGCATCCACAACAGTCTTGTTACATTCATCATCCAGCCCTGCAAGATATCTCATACCAGAGTCCTCTTCAGCACACCTTGCATTCCACTTGTTCTCTCCATACTGCTCATGGACTACATCCATGAGGCTCTCTCGCTCATGTTTATATTTACTACATTCCAAGACCAGATGTTCAACTGTTTCCTCTACTCATCTGTTACACAGCAGACATAACCTTGTATTCCCCTCATTCCATCTCCATGTATGCCTATTCACACTTAATGCCTTACATCTGATGGCAAACAAGAGTTGGCTGCCAAAACTTCTATCATAAAACATTTCAAACCTTGGTACATTCTTACTGGCATACCAAATTAAAGTAGTTTTCCCATTCATACTATGTTTTCATTTGTTCAGGCCATATTCTTTTGTTAGTTTTTCAATTTATTTCTTCCACTTATTGCAATCCCACTCCACTCCTTTACCTCCATGACCTGTCATTAACCAATCATCCATAGTTCCTTCTATCTCCTCTAAATTTCACCTTGAAATCTTCACTGTATCCATTCACAATCTCTAAATCATTTGCAGTTCCTGCTCTGATTCACTAGCCACAACAATGTCATCAGCATACAGCAAACAACTCAGTTTCTCCTCTCCAACTTTCAGTCCAAAAATAGTAATGAGGATTTTGTAACTGCTGAGAATATCATCCTAAGAAGCCATGCTATTAGCCAAATTATTTCCTTAGAAATAATTTGTCTTGATGAGAACCAGTATTGAAATAAAACAAGGAATATATTTGGAGAAATATTGAAATATTCTGTTCATGGATAACAAACAGTTAAATTAATAATATGATTAAATTACTTTTTGCTCAGGTTCTTGCTTCTGAGTTTAATATTGCAGCATGAAAATGCAGTTTTTGTTGTTTTCTATGAGAATATACTATAGGTTGTGGGGAAAAGATTCAGTGTATGGAAGTCAAAATTGCTAACTGGACTTCTGATAACTTCAAATAAAAATGTTAGAATGTACTATGCCACATAATTTGATCTAATCTTGTAGGTAGTTGAAATTTATTGCTTTGATGTTGTAAAATGAGGAAAGTTAACTTTTATTTTATATTGGATTGAGGCCCATATTAGCTATTAGTTCAGGTACAGAACAGAGACCACACTAAAAAATGAAGATGCAAATTTTAATACCACACTAGAATCTATAAATTCTAACAAGATTGTTCTGAATTCCGAGATGTAGATATTTGAATCTTCTATTTGATTTTATTCAGATTCTTGATAATTGTATTTTTTGTGAGTAAAATTTCTGAAAATCTTGCTTAATTTATTTTAAATATTATTGTATGTACATACTTTAAATGTGTAAACATAATTATGTTCCCAACAAACCTGGATTTATTTACATTCTAGTGCTATTTCAATTGTTTTCATTCTAAACTACACCTTTTTTATGAATTTTTACCATCTGTAATTTTTTCCATCTTAACCTGGAAACTTTAATAAATTCTGCAGCTTATGATATCACAATTACTTGTAATATTTCAATTATTTTTCATATTGTCTGCTGCTTTAACTGCATTTCAATGTTTAATTCTTTACTGAATATTCCTCATTATATTTTAGGTCAATATGGAGCAATGATTAATTCTTTACTGAATATTCCTTGTTATATTTTAGCTCAGTATGGAGCAATGTTTTATCCTTTACTGAATATTCCTTGTTATATTTTAGGTCAGTATGGAGCAATGTTTAATCCTTTACTGAATATTCCTTGTTATATTTTAGGTCAGTATGGAGCAATGTTTAATCCTTTACTGAATATTCCTTGTTATATTATAGCTCAGTATGGAGCAATGATTAATCCTTTACTGAATATTCCTTGTTATATTATAGGTCAGTATGGAGCAATGTTTAATCCTTTACTGAATATTCCTTGTTATATTTTAGGTCAGTATGGAGCAATGTTGAAATGGGACCCCCAGATGCCATCCTGGGAGTCACAGAAGCTTTCAAAAAGGATTCCAATCCCAACAAAATAAACCTTGGAGTTGGAGCTTACAGAGATGACAACAACAAACCCTTTGTTCTGCCTTCTGTGAGGAAAGTAAGTAAATGACTCATTCCCTGCATTTTGTCTTCAATTTGAGAGATCTTTTAATAAACTTTTTATTAAATCAATGGTTTATATTGGTAGGAATGAAATATTGATAGTGTATTCATATGCATATTTTGTTTAAATATGTATGTATTGTACACAAAATTGAAACAAACTATATTTTTGGGTCTCCAATTTTGACTTGTCAATTCTTGTTACATTTTAAAATCATAATTTACTTTACCACACTGACCTGAATATTTATAATGTGTATATGTTTGTGTTATGTGTGTATTTATGTATTTCCATTAACATTGTGAAGGCTGAAGCCATCATCAGCTCGAAGGCTTTGGACAAGGAGTATGCACCCATCTCTGGCAGTGCAGAGTTTTGCAAGGCTGCGATCAGCCTGGCATTTGGTGATGGCAGCTCAGTCCTGCAGGAGGGCCGTAATGTGACTGTGCAGGGCATCTCTGGCACGGGTTCTCTTCGAATTGGTTCAGCTTTTCTTGCAAAGTTCTTGCCCAACAAAGTGAGTTATTTATTACATACTAATAGTTTGTATTGTTACATGTTTCATTAGTTTCTATTTTATTTCAGTGTACATATACTTAGTTGTACAATTGTTTTTGTCATATTGTGCATTATAGGTGATTGTTTTCACATGACAAATGAGATCACATTTTGTAATTAGAAATTTTGAGTAAATGTTGCCATTAAGTTGCACATTGATATTATTTTTGTCTTGTAGACTGTGTGGCTGCCCTCTCCAACCTGGGGAAATCATGTACCCATTTTCAAGCATGTGGGAATGGAAGTGAAGCAATACAGATATTATGATCCCAAGACTTGTGGACTTGACTTCAATGGAACAATAGAAGACTTCAAGGTATAGTAATTTAAATGTTCTGCAAGCACAGTATCAACTTATTTTTCTGTTTTTGAATTAGAAAATGAGTATAGAAGTAGAATCCTGAAGCTGGTGTTCTCATAAATTGTTTCATTTTGCAGGAGTCATTATCTATTGTTTTAGGTCAAGACAAAAATAAGATTGTTTTTAATTCTTAGGAAGAATATATTCCTGATAACAGGTCGAATGTACAGTATAATGTGCTACAGATAGACTATGCTAATGGCATTTTAAGTTTGCTGCCTGCATTTATCCACTAGTATCACATACTGTACTAGTCCTCTCACTAAGAAGGATGTGCTGAGGCATATGTATCTACAGTGTATCTTAGACTTAATTTGTTGCAGTACATATGGTCATAACAAATGAGCATCTCTTGTCATCATGCTGGTATTTGATCCTATTTAGCATCTCACTGTCATGCTAATATTTCACCCTAGGTATTTAGTATCTTTTACCATCATACTGCAATTTTACCTTATTCAGCATCACTCAGCATCATGCTATCATTTTATGCTATTCAGCATCCCTGGAGAACGTGATATTTCTTAATGTTTTCAGTTGGTTTATCATTATTGGCTTATCAAACCTGCCGATTTCTTTATCATTTTGGAGAGGCTGCTGATGTATGTTTAGATTAGGGGAAACAAGATAAGCACAGTTGTACCTATTATATTTATACTATTGTATCTATGCTAGCATACACCACAAAAAAAATAATTTTTAACATTGTCCACCATGCTTCGTCTTTACCTTACATTTATTTTGTCTGGACCTTACATTTATTTTGTCTGGAATATGGTTCAGAATCTTCCTGAGGGCAGTCTAGTGCTGCTGCATGCGTGTGCTCACAATCCCACGGGCGTGGACCCTAACCCTGAGCAGTGGCAGGCTATGAGTGAGGTGCTTAAGAGCAAGAAGGCTCTCCTCTTCTTTGACATGGCCTATCAGGTAAACCCTTCTGTGTGTCTGCCATCACGTATCTGTTGTTCAAATTTGAGCTTCAGTACTCGTAGTAAGGAAGTGAATTGGTTTAATTTGGCTCTCGTTATCATTAAGTAAAGGTAATAGAGTATGATAGAATTCGGTTTTGAGTGGTGTGACGTGCCGTGATCTTGATAATATTAATTTTGTAAGCTGTTGAAATTTGACCAAAATAAACATTAGGAAATGAAATACTTGGTCATGAATTAGGTTATTTTTTAGAACCAAACTGCAGAGTGCTACTCAGAAGTAGTTCTCATTCACACAAGCATTGCTCACTTGTAATTCTGCACGCAGGGCTTTGCTTCAGGCAGTGTGGACAAGGACGCTTTTGCTGTCCGTAAGTTCTTGGATGACGGTCACAACATCCTTCTTGCACAGTCCTTTGCCAAGAACATGGGACTTTATGGTGAGTGCTGTCTGGATGTATGTATACACTAATTTACGCTATATTTTATAAGTCGCCAGCTCTATTTATATAGAATAGAATAAGGCAATAGGAACGAGCCGTTTGGCCCATTCTTGGTTCATTATTATTTTATAACATTCGTTTAAAATTCATCAGCTTTTTGTGTACAATTTTAGGCAAGTCATTAGGCTTTATTTTTCTATTTTAAAATTCCATTTAGCAGTACATCTTCTTCAGGGACTAAAAATTGATGAAAGTGAACTAAATATGGTTACGTTGCAGGCGAGCGCGCGGGCGCTTTCAGCGTGGTGTGCACAGACAAAGACGAGGCTGCCCGTGTCATGTCTCAAATAAAAATCCTCATCCGCCCCATGTACTCGAACCCACCCATCAACGGTGCCAGGATCGTCAGCACCATCTTGGGAGACGCTGCTCTCAGGTCACATCGCAGCCTTTCTTTCATTGCTAAAGCTTTTCAGTCAAGTAGATCAAATAAGCCTAAGGGATATGGAAGTCCTAGCATATTCATCTCTCAAAGCGCGTCCAGATGTGTGTTAAACCGCCACGATGATGTAGATAAATCGTCTTAGCTACGCTGGAATGCAGTGCACAAACTGGCTCGTTGATCGCTCTGATAATTCATGATTATTAGTCATTGTTATGAAAAAAATCATTTCCTACAACGCAGTTTCACGCTGCAGATAGTGCCTGATACTCTCCGGTGTGTGTATATATTTTTCTCCAATTAATTTTGAAGTTAATAGGCCTTTTATTTCCATAAGCGAACCAACTACCTATGATAAAAGATTGCATATTTTCTAGAGATGCGTTTCTCACAAGGTGGAGGTATATAGTTTTCTCGTGTTGATGAATAGAAGAAGATTCATTTCACGGCAGTAGCGTGCAAATCTGACAGTAAGAATTAGCTCGTTGTTAAATTTTGAGAATGTTAAGATTTGCCTTATTTTGACAGGCACAATTGATTTCACTTTGAAATTAATTTAAATTCATTATTATTTTGACATTATTTGACTTCCTATTTTGCAACACAGATCGGAGTGGCTGAAGGATGTAAAGGGCATGGCTGACAGAATCATCTCCATGCGTACGCAACTTCGCACTAACCTGGAAAAGGAAGGATCAACTCGCAACTGGAATCACATCACTGACCAGATCGGCATGTTCTGTTTCACTGGCATGACTCCCCCTCAGGTATCACTGGATTGACTTATCTTTGAAAAGCTTTAGGGCTTCAATATTTACTATTTTGCTCACTTCAGCGTTTTTAAAATTTTTTATTTTAGATAGGAATGGATGTTTTTATTATCGTGAGAGCCTACAATGTCTCTTCGAATGCCCTCGTAAATGGTTTGTGGATGTTCCCGTTTTTGGCTGTTTAAAGTAACAATGTTGGACCCAGCTAGTCTTCTGGTTTGCTCAACGTTTGGCGATAGAATCAAGACGGAGTAGTCATGTCTTCATGATTGTATTATCTACATATGCTCGTATAATCGACTACGTATCTCCATCTCTCTCTGTATCTGTGTGTGTCCGTCCCGTTACTTCCTATCTATTACTGGAGAAAAATTATTCAACTGAAATCAGAACGGGTATGCATGTATTACAAGCATTGTATTGTGGAGACTAAAGTCGCCGGAGCACTATAAAACACGCCATTTTTCCCGTTATCAGATTTCTTCTCATATGGCCATGTTACCACAGGTAAAACTAACGCAAATATTTTGTTTCATAGATCTTTAATTTTATCACTTTTAAACCAGTAATTTCAACGGTTACTATCTAGGCCATGTTATCGGGAGATAAGATGCAGAATAGAAATTCTGTATATATTAATGAAAATTATTCATTTAAAACTCAATAATTCATCTTAAATCTTTAATACATTTATCTTTAAAATAATTATAAATTAGTCAAATCTGAATCGTGGAATTTCAACGGGAACTGTCTAGTCTACATATATAATTGACTATTTATCTCCATCTCTCTCTCTCTCTGTATCTGTGTGTCCGTCCCATTCCTATCTATTACTGAAGAAAAATTATTGAACTAAAATCAGAACGGGTATGCTTGTATTACGAGCATTGTATTGTGTATACCCTAGGCACTGGATCACTATAAAATACTACATTTTTTCTGTTATTAGCTCTCATTTTTTACGCGGCCATGTTATCGGTGGATAAGATAAAGAATGAAAGTTCTGTATATATTAATGAAAAACATTCGCGGGTAAAACTGAAATATTTATTTTATTTCAGAAATCCTTAATTTTATCACTTTTAAACTAAGGAATTTCAACGGGTACTATGTGGGCCGTGTTATCGGTAGATAATATAGAAAAATATAGAATGAGGCTATAGGAACGAACCTTCTGGCCCATTCTTGGGTCGGATAATTACTTCGATAATTATTCGGTTGTTTACCCAAGTCCCATGCCGTATTTCTAGCCGCGTCAACCATGTCGGCAACGGGATTCGAACCCGGGTCTTTCCGCTCGCAAGCAGATTTGCTCACCAGTCGACCAAGCTGGTGATAAGAACAAAACACCGTGCATGGGCCAAATATCTTCTAATCGTTTTTTTTGCTATGCTTCAGGTTGAGAAACTGACGAAGGACTTCTCAGTGTACCTGACGAAGGACGGCCGCATCTCAATGGCTGGCGTGACTTCCGCGAACGTCGCTTACCTAGCTAAGGGCATGCATGCTGTCACTAAATAAACCATAGCTCTTGTCAACCACCTGATAGGTGCTGAGTAACGTGTACGGCTGTTAAAATATTGAAATGCTTACAAATGCGATTAGACATTACAACCAAAGATTAAAAAACTAAAATCCAGCTATTCCTTCGAAATTCTGATGCGTTGTTCGAGTTAAGATTAAGAAAGCTATTGATTTAGAGTTCATTGCTAATTACTTAGCATGGAAACATAAGCGTTTCCCGAGTTAATGGGCCGGTATTATGTTGCTGTATACGTTCGTCTAAAGATACAAGTAGTTCTCTTATTGACAAGTTATATTATCAAGAGTGGTTTTGTTTTGACGCATTTCTGAGTGACATCTTATCTGCGAACATCTTCTATTAAAATTTGAGGCTTGGCTACTACTACTACCTTGCTTTTCTTGGACTTGATCCACATGTGGGCATATTTGTAAATACATAGTGAACTTATGACGTTTTGTTTGTTTTGTGCCTGATATGAGGAAAAGCAGAATGTGCCAATCGTCATTGACAACTAACTTGCATAAGTTTTTTTTTTTTGGGTGGAAATGACAGAACACTCTGTAATTCTGTTACAATTCTTGTTTTCGTTTTAAGTTAAGAAAATTCCGGCTAAGCCAGATACGATTTACAAAATTCAATAACACTGTTTGCACAATTGCCTCAGGCGCAGGAAACTTTGTGTTTTGTGTGTCTGTAGAGCTAGCATCTTGGTTGCCGCTGATTTTCTAGGTCTCAATAAGACAGACAGCCATGCAGGGTATAATATCTATCACTCCTCTTTACTCCATACTTCGCAATACAGGGTGACTCATAAGTTACTGCCTTTTTTAAAATCGCTGTAACTATAAAACTAGGAATGGTAGAGAGATGTTACTTTTATTTGGAGAGGATTTTAAAGTTAATTTTTGGTGTATCTATACTATCAACAGTTAATTATCCTTTTTAACTAATTTTATAGTTAGTGTTTTTAAAAGGGTCAGTAACTTATGGACCACCCTGTAGAAACCCGAAGTAGAATTAAATAACTTGCGGAAATGTAAATTGTTTTGAGTAGTGAAAGTTACCAAATAGAAATGGAGAGTAAATTAAAGAATAACACTTCATAAAATAATCAGTCGTTTAAGAAGTGTGGCTTGAAATCGTTTTTAAAAATGCTCTTTCAACTTGAACATTATCATTTAAGTTTCCTGTACAGTCGTCAAGCAGCGTGGGACACAGGAGACAAATTAAGTGCTTTCACAATGCTCGCCATTGTTTAGCTAGAGATGAATGTCCTACCTACGATGCAAGACACCTGGTTTACGACCTTTCATCTAGTGCCTCTACTTTGTCTCAATTTAAAATAGGGGAACATGATCATAGGTCTAAAAATGTTAGTGTTAAGAATTGAACTCCAGAACCCATATGCTACGAATTTATACTATAATTGGTGATATTGTTCTGTGTGTTATAATGGAATAAAGTGAAATTTATTCAAAATTTCATACTTCGACGCCGACAGTCTTGGAAGAGTTTAAGTGCTGCCGTCTCGTTAGTTCTTTTTTATATATGCAACTATGTACATACTTTTTCTGCTAAATTATTTTAAAATACTCTCCAAATAATTTTTGTTCAGACAATGGTACTTGAATTATCATTATAACTAAGCCTTAATTGAAGGAACACATTCACTTCATACGAGTTTTTTCGACAATTTTTGTTGAAGTCTGTGATATTATGCAGCTTCATGTATGATGAACATGTATATGCGCTTTTAAAGTTCTTGCAAATGATTGTGCAAAAGATTACGTAAAAATAGTTTTAATTAGCATGTTTATTCCTAGTGTGTATGTTTTTTATTCCTAGCAATCAACTGAAGCTGTCTTGCTGACTGCAATTAACTCATGCGGTAAAGATTCTGTTTAAAGATAAAGCTCCCTGAAAATTGCAAAATTGCTTTAGTCGTAAGAAATATTTTTCAAGTTTATCTTCACGTATGTTTCTTATTATTATTCAAGCTAGAAAAACAACACTCCTTATGTACGTATTAAGTTTTTTGCCTCGTCATCAAAATTCTCTTAATTTTTAGATGTGTAAAACAAAGAAGAACAAAAAGAAAGAAACAGTATTTGTGGTCAGGTATACAGTGCAGGTACATTAGATTTTTAATTCTTACACTTAATATCTTATGAGTAGTGTTGATGCTCCAAGTGACGATATCTGCCATCTGTGCAACAACTTGAAGTGAGGGTAATTAGATAAGCTTGATGAAGGTCTAATCTTACTCCAGGCGTCCAACGTCGCAGCATGCCGGACGTGCTTCTCGTCTGCCGATGTGCAGGCAGAAACAGACCAAGGCGGTTACGGGGAGTGAACCCAAGTATTGGAGGGAATTGAAGGCCGTTACAAAGGCCCCAGCCAAACGCTGGCCCTCGATCTAAGTCTAAGTCTAAGGGGAGTGAACCCAAGTCTTTATGAATCGAAATGTAGATGCACACCACCGTTCTACTCTGTCGGCAAAAATATTTGGGGCATATCAGGTATATCACAGAAGTATATAAAATATCTTCAGATATTGCGACATAATAAACTAATTATCAGGTACCTGAATATACTAGTCATATAATAATTATTTTACCTCGAACATTGTCAAAAGATATATATAAAAACGAGCTTTATTTCTAATAAAGTATACAGTACATGTACATTGGGTTTTAAATTCTCAATGTTAACATTTTATGAATAATGATGGTGCTTATCGATAAGATCTTCAGAAAAGAAGTAATGCTTCAAGCGAGATCTCCGTCCTCTGTGCTGCAACCTGAAGTCGAGGCTCGTAGGGGCCTCGATGAGTGTGGTTGAAGTGTGGCTTATGCCAAGCACCCAGCGAAGCAGCTGTTGGACATCTTTTAGCTATCAATGGTCAAGCACAAATAAACCGTGCCAGTTACGGGAACGATCCCGAGTCTTGAAGAGATATGGCAGATATCATCACTTGAAGCAGCCACCGTAGTCGAGTGGTCTGCGGCCCTTGTTCTGTATCGGGTCTCTGCTTGTGCAGAAAGACTGCGGGTTCGAAACCCGGCAATGAATACGAGCTGTTTCTCGTTTCACGCCGTGAGCTCGCACTTATCGGTGGACACATCCAGGATCGTCGCATGGAGCTCACCATCACCCTTACTCTAAGAATGTTAACCTTAAGAATTTGAAAAACCAATGTACTAAATGTCTATGTACTGTGTACTTGATTGGAAATAAAGATTGTTTGTTTTGTTTGTTTCCGCTTAGCAGACGGGTACCCTAACCAGTCGGCCACTCTGGGAGTTATAATATATATATACATATATATGTAAATAGACCTGATAGAAATTATATATGCATCGAATAAGTGATAAGTTTAAACAATGATGACGTCTAGAACGCTGAGACTACTTGTATTCAGATTCTTAGTTTTTTCAGTAAAAATTTATCAAGTGCAATGACATGATCAAACTTTTTAAAAGAGCTTAATGTGATTAAACCACGTAACCTACATAAATAAGTATTAAATCCAAAAAATGTTATAAGTATTCGAATAAATTACTCAAAACAGTAATTTTTGTTGCTTTTGAAGTCGTAGTAAATAGAATTATCAAGTCATTACCTAAATAGTGTGTCACCTAATAGTGTTGGCAGTTTTGCCTTTCCCAGATACATGTCAGCCATCATCTTAGTGGTAGTGTGCCGCGCAGCACGTGTCGGCTTTTCAAAATGGCTAAAAAGAATAGATTAAAACCCCTGGAAAATGATTCTTATAACGAAGAAGATGACTTAGACTTTAGTGATCCAGAAGGTTTCAAGGATGATATTAGTGATGAAGGTAAGGTTATATCTGAATGTAATCAAGATTAAGGTTTGCCTGTTAGTGAACAGATCCTCATTGGTTTGTGCGAGAAATATCAAACATGGATTTTGAATTCCAATAAATGTGCGCTTGATCAAACTTGTTTCTTTGATGTTTGTAAATCGTTTAATGGAGTTCTGTGTGTAGTTTTATAGCAGAAGGTGTCACAAAATAGCGGCGTAGCTCACGTAAATTTTGTAGATTTCTAATGCTCACGTGTCTGGTGAAAATTGATGAGATGCGATATGAATTCTGAATTTTTTTAGCGGTTTGTAAGTTGAAGTAACTTGTAATATGTAGAATTATCATGGCTTGAATTTCTATTACAGTTTTGTTTCAACTGACAACTTCAATGCTTTTACTTGACGTAATGGAGATCAATTCTTAGAGGATACGTTTTGGGCTTCAAATTTAGGTTAAATGTAATTATAGGTTTGTATTTAATAGTTTCATTCCTGTGCAACGTTTTTTTGTTATATCTGTGTACTGAAAGTTATTATCTTGATAAAATTAAATCAATTGTGCTTTGAAAGTGAAGTAGCTTCTGTCAAGTTCATTTCAATTGTGCTTGCAGCAGAACTTATGTAATCTGAAATTGTGCACTTGAGCTTTTTGTACTGCTTCCATGTTGAGAGTTTTTACATTTGTTAAGTCAATATAAATCTTAATTAGAAGACAATTTTAGAATTTTTGATTGAAACTAAACATTTTCACATTATGTGGAGAAATAAAGCACTAAATGAGAAGACTGCAGGAATATTTACATTAAACTACTGGGCTTTGGTGTGAAGGTGAGATGCAATTTTTTTCTTGTGTTTAGTTTAACCTTTTAGAAACATTTCCTCCTACCTAAGAAATTATTTCTGAAATATTTTAGCCTTAGGGTATCTATTGAAGGTGATTTATTATAGCATCATGAAAAAGTATTTTAATTATAAAAAATGAAAGGTGACTTTTCATCCACTTGGTCTTCAGAGACCAATGAAAAGCAACCTTATCACTTAAACTAATGAACAAACAAATAATACAATATAATAAATTTCCTACTCAGAATGTTATAAAATGACAGTTGCTTTGCATACATGCAACATAGAGCATAAGTAAAAATGATGTTGTCTTCAGAATTCCTGGACAATGCAGTAGCTGCAAACTGTTCCCACTGACTGTCTCACACTTGTGGGGAAAGTTTCTTGGTGCAGATGCTGCTATGCAATACTGTAGATTGATTGATAGTTCAATATCAGTGGTTGATTGATAATTGTGAGATGTATATTGCCATTAAACATACATTACTCTACGGTTTTGAATAAATAAATTTGTAGTGGCATATTATTGAAGATAATAAATATTAGCAATATATATAAAACAAATAATTCAGAAAAAATTGCATCTCATTTTTTACTTTTATTTTTATTTTGAGATGGTGCCGAGTAAAAACTAATTCAATGGAAATATTGTCTAACTTTGCAAGTCCTCATTTACACATATTAGTATATCTTATCAATTTACTGGCACATTGTATGAGCATGTTGCAAGCCCAACTGTACTGTAGAGTCTCCTTTAGAAACAAGCTAAGGGATACTCCATAGATCATTGTATTATCATACAAACTATCCATACTAGTCCTCTCAAAAGTTCACAAATGTTTATACAATTTGTACCTGATCACTTGCTTCATATTAATGAACTAATTCATAGATTTACACTTCATTACGTCATTTATTGATGTGTATGAAATCATATACACTCAATAGGTGCAGTAACCTACAAGTATTTATTTCTTGGCTGTAGCACTGTAAATGTGAAGAAAGTTATCACAAGTATAGTCTCAACCACACAACAAAAAGTGCTGTAATAATAGGCAATAGGCAGGCTGGTGTTTTGCATCATCAATGAAGCATAGAAACATGTTTTCAACTTTTTACAACTATATTTTGTTGCTGTTGCAATAGTTTATTTTGAATTTTTTTCAAAGGTGACTTGTACACTTGGTAATTGAGAGGTTAAATGTTTTTTTAAATTGGGACTGTAGTAAGTAGTTGATTCAGTAGTATTTCTTTTGCTTTTATATTATCTTTTGTAACCAGAAAATCTTTTTAATTTCTTCAATCAATGAAACATATTAGAACTAAATTTTGATTGTAATGCTAGTCAATTTTGATATTGTGTGCAGTTTTAAGTATCAATATTTTTGTGAACTATTGCCTATAGTTATTAAATCCCAAGTTTATTAGAAATGCTGGATCTTAGTTTAGTTGAAGCATTTTAAATATAATTTAATTAGTTTGTTGGGTGGGGAATAGCCATGAGATTGATTATTGCTGCATGTAGGTAGTATATGTTATGAAATCTAAATCATGCTCAGGTACTTGTTTTTAAAATATAGAAGGGAAAATCTGGTAGAACTGTCTGTGTGTAATGCCATTACTCAAGGTGGGTCTTTAGTAAAGTGACTCTCAATGTCTGTAGCCATGGTAAATGATGAGTATACCTAATAGTTGGAATAACAAATATACCTTTTCTATTTGGCACACTTGACAATCATCTTAACTAGAGTCTTCAATGTGTACTCTCAATTTTTTAGATATCACAACCAAAGACTTGAATTTTAGCTTTCTTTTATATTGTTCAACATATGTATGTAATTTAAATAGTGTTGTTTTCTTGTAAAGAAAATAAAACATTTTTTGTTTGCAGATCTGTTGGGTGACTTGTTACGCCAGCGTCCTAAGGAGAGTGACGTGACACAAAATGTGATCATCATTGATGGTGTGCCTCAAGTTGGCCCAGACAGATTAGAGAAGCTCAAGAGTCTCATGAGAAAACTGTTCAAAGATTTCGGTGCATGCATTGTGAATGAGTGTTTTCCTGTCAACAATGAGGGCATCACTAAAGGGTAAGATCTGCTACTTCATAGACAAGATGTATTGGATTTTGTGTTATGCTTGAAGACTAAATTTTTTCCTGTGCATTGTTTTCATTAAATAATTAATACTGTTGCTAAATATATAGTTTTTGGTTGCAATTCTAGTATTCATATTGTTTAAATTTTGAGAGAGAACTGTCAGGTATATATGTGCATATAGTGTATGTATTTTTCCTAATAATCCACAAGTTTCATTTGAGGCTTCCATGCTCTGTAAACCCGATAATAATCAACTGAGAAAGTCTGGGATGTTTGTAATTGAAGTGCTTAAATGGAGACTTGCCATTTTGACAACTCTTTCATGTACTATTTATCATGAATTCATGGTAATTGATAATTGTGCTTTTTGAGTTTTCCACACTGCTTTTGTTAGAAATAATTTGGCTTACTTTTAAGAAAAAAGCTTGTTCTAATTATTATTGAACTATTGTTCATTGATATTCTTTGCATTGTTAGGCAGCTGCAAGCTGTGATTACTTGATGCTCTAAATGTGATAGTGATTGCTGTAGGTTCTGAATGTGGTGTGATTGTTATAGGTTCTGAATGTGGCATGTGATTAGGTTCTGAATGTGGCATGTGATTGTTATAGGTTCTGAATGTGGCATGTGATTGTTATAGGTTCTGAATGTGGCATGTGATTGTTATAGGTTCTGAATGTGATGTGATTGCTGTAGGTTCTGAATGTGATGCGATTGCTGTAGGTTCTGAATGTGATGTGATTGCTGTAGGTTCTGAATGTGATGTGATTGCTGTAGGTTCTGAATGTGGTGTATGATTGCTGTAGGTTCTGAATGTGGTGTGTGACTGTTATAGGTTCTGAATGTTGTGTGTGATTGCTGTAGGACCTACAGCAATCACACACAACATTCAGAACCTACAGTGTAGGTGCTGAGTGTGGTGTGTGATTGTTGTAGGTTCTGAATATGATATACAGAATGCAGTTGCATAACTTCCTTTTTTTAAATTGCTTTGCTTTGAAAAAAAGGAAAGTTATGTTGTCACACCCTGTAGGTGTGCCTTAAAAAATTTCCTTGCTTATTTTAATTGAAGAAGTTTTGAATGGCACAAGTACACGCACTCAGGAGCTGTTCTACAATACCAATATTGGAACCTATACAAAGCCTGAAAACTTATGTTGTCAATAAAAATGATTGTTTCAATTTAATAAAAGGGAAGCAGCATCAGTACCTAAGCTTGTTGCTTGGCTTGGATGACCCAGAGTAGAGGATGATAGTTTTAGCTCTCTATTCCCATTGGTAGGTTTGTGTTCCTGGAGATGAAGGATCGTGCAAGTGCTGAGGAGGCTGTGAGGCAGCGCAACAACTACAAACTGGACAAGTCTCACACACTCAGTTGTAATCTGCTCACTGATGTTGACAAGTACACCAATGTTCCAGAGAACTTTGAGACTCCAGCTCCTCAGCCCTACCAGGTTTTTGCCTACCTACTATGCTACAATTTACAATATCTGCTTATTGCACTTGTTCTTGTCTCAATAGGAGAAAATTTTCACATGTGTGGTTATCCTGATAGAATGTTTGAGTATATACAGGGCTGTGATGAAACAAAATTTTTGGTTGAATTTCTGTTAAAAATTGTTGGAAGTGAATGTGTTGTAAGAATACTCTCATTGTAGCATGCATGAAAATGAAATGCTAAACTATGAAAGAGTAATATTTTTCAATTAAACTTTTCTCCTGTACATCTTACTATGCAAAAGATTGTTGGGATACCAGTGTGTGTGCATGTATAGGTACATATATGTAGATACATACAGGGGTTGGGCAAAATAATGGAAACTTGTATCATTTTGGCATCATAATCTTTGAATATGATTTATACAATCAAAACTCGACATATTTTAATGTTTTTTGTTTATTGTTTTGTTATTTGATATGTTTATTTAAGAACTATTTTTTATGGATATTGAAAAAAAGTTTATTATAATTTATAAAAATGGCAGACCTCTTGGACTTTCAAAGAGGCCTAGTGTTGGTGCTCATATGGCAGGCGCTAGTGTAACAGAAACTGCCCGAATGCTTGGTGCTTTAAGAGATACTGTCTTAAAAGTAATGACTGTCTTTGAAAGAGAAGGAAAAACTTCCTCAGCAAAGCACAGGTCTGGCCGAAAGTCGAAGCTGTCTGAGAGAGACCGTCGGACTCGCAATCGAATTGTTAGAGGATCGCAAGACCACGGCTCCTAAAATCACTGCAGAGCTCAATGAACACCTACAGAACCCAGTTTCCATGAAAACTGTTCGTCGGGAGCTGCACTAATCTGCATTCTACGGAATAGCTGCAATTAGAAAACCTCTGTTCTCAAAAACAAATCTTTCAAAGCGATTAGAGTGGTCTAGAAACCTCCAGAATTGGTCCCTCGAGTATTGGAAAAATGTGATTTTCTCTGACGAATCATCGTTTACCTTATTTCCGACCTCCGGTTAAGTGTACGTTTGGAGACAGACGAAAGAAGCATTTAATCCAGACTGCTTTCTCCCAACCGTATAACATGGCGGGGGTTCTGTGATGATTTGGAGTGCTATTTCTTAGAAATCCGTCTGGCCAATGATTTCCCTTCATCGAAGAATTAACAGCCGAGACTATTTAAGAATTTTGGGCAACCAAGTTCATCCTATAGTTCAAGAACTTTCCGGAGGGGAACGCCATCTTTCAAGGTGAAAATGCCCCAATCCATACAGCTAGAATTGTTAAAGAATGGCACAAGGAACATTCTAATGACGTTGAGCATTTAATCTGGCCACCACAATCCTCAGATCTCGACATTATTGAGCATTTATGGTCGATTTTAGATATTCAAGTAAGAAGTCGATTTCCGCCGCCTTCGTCTCTAAAAAAGAGCTGGAGGGTGTTTCAACTGAAGAATGGGCTAAAATTCCTTTAGAAACGATTCACAATCTGTATGAATCAATACCTCGGAGAATTGAGGCTGTAATTGCTGCAAAAGGTGAACCTACGCCATATTAAAATATATTTTGTTGATTTTTCAAGACGTTTCCATTATTTTGTCCAACCCCTGTGTGTATGTATATTTTTAATAGATTTAAACAAACTCTTGCTGTTTACATTGTTGAATGAAGACAAGTGACACGAGTGATAATGCTTGTGCTACTTGTACAGGATATGGGGAACGTGCACTACTATTTACTCGACGAGAACTGCTTCGACCAGTTCGCCGTGATATACGAGGGCGGCGCTAAAACTGCCATCTACCTCAACTCAGTGCCTGAGCCCACCATTGTTGAAGAAAGAAATGTGAGTGTTGTTCCTCTCCCAAAGTTACTGTACTCTGGATTAAGCTGCGCAGTTCATGTTTCAGTTACATAAAATGCAGGTGGATAGTAGTACGCACCCTCATACGTTGGGATTCTTACTCGGAATACATTTTTATTTTTTTCGTTGAGTAATTATTTTATATTGGCTTCCATGATATGGTAAGTAGATTGCTAGAATAGAATAGAATGAGGCGATAGGAGTGAGCCTTTTGGCTCATTCTTGTGTTGGTACCCAAGTCCCATGTCGCAATTTTAGCCAAGCGATGGTCATAAACTTACCACCGTGGCAGCGGACATCGAACCCCGGTCTTCTCGCATTGCAAGCGAGTTCGCTCACCAGTCGACCAAGCTGGTGGTATATATTGTGTCATTGCATAATAAACTAGAGGAGTAAACTTTTCAATTTACTTAACAGAATTCTCAGATTTATAGAACGGGTATATATATGAAACAGAATTGTTGAGAGAAGAAAGGCTGTTTCATTCTGCATTCATGTTCTCTTTTGGAACGAATTTCTAAAACAGCCGAATTTTGGTTGTTATATTTCAGGAAAGCTTTGTTGAAAAGTCAATATGAAATGTAGACGAAAAGTGACCATTCAATTGTTTTGAAATACTGTGTCGCTATTTTGAATGCTCTTCTTTGCTCATACGAGTATTATTTGGAAATTTGTATAGTAACCGAAATTTTCTATTTTTACTGGAGAGGACAATGAAGATCGTGTGTGAGCTTTTCCTACCGTGGTTCATTTTTCAATGAAAAGTATCGTTATATTCAGCATTACGTTGAGTTGGAATCTCAATTGGTATTCAAGCACCTGAAAATTTTGATACCAGTGAAATTATTCGGTGGTTGTGTAGTTTTGGTTTCAGTATTTTTTGTTGCAGAACAAATTTATAAAAATATACCGGTCGTCATCTGACTTTTAGTTGCTATTCTGATGTGTTTATGCTGCAGTGCTGGACGGAGACGATGGTGCGGTGGTCACCTAGAGGGACCTGCCTTGCAACCTTCCATCAAAAGGGCATTGCTCTCTGGGGGCGACAAGACTTCAAACAAATACAGAAGTTCCATCATCCTGGTGTACAATTCATCGATTTTTCTCCCATGGAAAAGTAAGCTCGTCAAAGAAGAGCTGCTTTGCTATGGATGGTGATCTGATTCCTTTGTCGAATGTCAGGTATTTTTACTACTTCGTCACGATGTATGAACGTGTAGGAATATTTCAATGTATAATCAATGTGTAAAAAATTATTCTCCATGTTTTTCTCTTAATTTTTGTATGCTATTGTAAATCTGTATCTTCCCTTCATCTGATAGGATGTTTCTTAATTTTTGTTTTACACCCTCCACTAGTTGTTTTTAACTTTGTTAGTTTCAGTATTGTTTTCTCTTTTTATTCAATTTGTTTAACCACGATAAAATTTTTATCGAAACTTTTTACTTGATTGATTTTAACTAAACTTATAATTAATGTGAACGTTTTTTGTAATTTTCCTTAACTCCCTATTCTTACTCTCACTGTACCAGGTACATCGTAACGTTTTCTCCTACTGTGGAGCAACGAGGAGAAGAACCGAAGTCTATTTTCATTTGGGATTTCCGCACTGGCCAGAAGAAACGATCGTTCAACGCTGAGCGTATGCTTGTGTGGCCTGTGTTCAAGTGGTCCCCTGACGACAAGTATTTTGCAAGACTCGGCGAGAACCTCATCAGCATCTACGAAACTCCTGTGGGTGTTGCATGCATGCTTGTATTTGTTAATGGGAAGTTACTCCTTGATATTATTTTTTGTTTGATCCTAATCATTCTTCGATAAACAAAAAAGAAGTCTTGATAGTTTTATGAACAAGTTTGAATGCTTGAAAGGATTGTTGTTAGGATTTGAAGGGATGTATTTTCAAGCTGTGGAAAGGACTAAAAGAATTTTCAGAGTGGCGTATTTATGTTAGTATTTCCTGAATGTAAAGTGTGTTGCCGACTTCCTTTTTTAATCAAAGGCGTTCTCATTTGGTGAGAAAACCTGAAATCTAACAAATTTCAGTAGTCTGTATGACAAAGTTTGGGTTCAATAATTTGAAATTAAATTTCATGCATTTTTAAAAGGTTTTGCTAATATCTAATTTATATCGCAGTCGTTCGGCTTACTGGACAAGAAGAGCGTCAAAATCAACGGCGTGAAGGATTTCAGCTGGTCTCCCACGAACAACTTCATTGCTTACTGGATTGCTGAGAACAAAGACGTACCTGCTAAAGTATCCCTCATGGCCATCCCTAGCAGAGAAGAGGTTAGTGTGTTGCGCTTTGATTCTTTACACTTACTGAATGAGTAAAAGACTTTGTTCATTATTTTTAGACAAATATAGAAACTTAACGGCTGTTGCTGTTGTTGGCTTATTTTTCTCATCGCAGCTGATATTCTTATTTACAGCTACAGCTTTAATTAGGCGCATCTTTTCTGAACGAGATCTATAGTAAAGCTCTTAAAGGTCCCTCTGACCTTCGAATTGTGAGGTCAGGGGCGCAATACAACCAGTGCTACTGAAGCGCTAGAAAACTTGTATTACTATTACTCCTTAAGAATCTTTTCGGTTGTTATTTTAAGCAGTTAGAGCTTAAATTGATTTTTTTACCAAATACGTAGCGTTAGTACAGGCATAATTTCGTTGGTAGTCGCGCTATCTACAAGTTTGTTTTCCTAAACGCCTTTACACACATCAAACAATCACTGCTTATGTGTGTCATACACGTGTTCATATTCTATAAGCTATCTTGATGCAAAGTGGAAACAATTATATCTGCATATCTTTCAAAGCCTTTCTTTGCAGAATTTCAACTTTTTAGATCTATGAAGATTAACTCTGCTCAAGGTCTAAATTACTTTAACGTGAAAATACTTACGCTGTCGTAGTATTCTTTTGCAAATAATTTATTACGTATGGTACTATTAAACCATTAATTAAGTAAACTATGGTATTCTTTAGCGATTAATTAGGAGGTTAACTTGAAGTACTAAACTCGGTTATATTTTTACAGGTGCGGTCTAAAAACTTGTTCAACGTGGCATCTTGCAAGATGTACTGGCAGAAGAGTGGAGACTACTTGTGTGTTAAAGTCGAACGCTACACCAAGGCCAAGCGTGAGAAGAACGAAGTCAAATATACCGGAATATACAACAGCTTCGAGATTTTCCACATGAGAGAAAAAGGCATCCCCGTCGATAGCATAGAAATAAAAGAAAATATTCTCGTAAGTGTCCATTCAAGATATTTTTTTTGAGAACTTTAGTGTATATTAATGAGAGATAAGAACCCTTAATACTTTCATTGATGCAGTCGTTCGTGGTATTCGAAGCAATCTTAAAATGTCTAAAAGTTATAGTTTGAAGTAACTTTAGCATGAATGCATTCTGCACTTTCATCTCTCAGTGCACCATTTAGTAGAGCTTTAGATGCGAATATATATGCCGAACTGTCGTTAATTTCTAGATGGTGAAGAAACTAGGGCGTAAAATATGTTTTTGACAGACTTGAATGTCTTTTATACCCTTCAGTGCTTTGAGTGGGAACCAGTGGACAACAAGTTCGCTATCATCAGCGGCGAATCTCCTGCAATCAGCGTGACTTTCTACCAAGTGAACAAAGGCCACGCCCCTACAGAGCTAAAGAGACTTGAGAAGCGCGCCTGCAACTCCATCTTCTGGTCACCGAGGGGCCAGTTCCTTGTGCTGGCTGGCCTCGGCCAGATGAGCGGCGCTCTCGAGTTCGTCGATACGAAGGACTTCCAAGTGCGTGTTTGTCCTGCTTCTCCATTTACAGTAACTTAGTTTCTTAGTTTATGTGCAATGAATTGTATTTATGTAAAAAATAACTTTGAATGCATTGTGTCGAGGAAATTCACTTGTATTAGACTAATTGACTGTTGAAATTGAATAGAAATTGAAAATTTCTATAACTCGATGTGCTATTGATAGTTTTGCTAATGCAGTTTTAGTGCGTAATTCAGTGTGCAGTCTGTGAATAAAATTTCTTATCTATAACCTATATCGTTTCTTGATCAGGTCATGCAAGTGACGGAACACTTCATGGTGACGGACATAGAGTGGGACCCCACTGGCCGCTATGTCGCTACTGTCGTATCTTGGTGGGGACACAAGGTCAGTCATGCTCGCAACCCTGTCCTTATAACCTGTTGGGAGACCAGGTCACGTATAGAATAGAATGAGGCGATAGGAACTAGCCTTTTGGCGCCCATTTTTGGGTTTGTACCCAAATCCCATGCCGTAACTCTAGCCATGCAATGGTCATACACAAACTAACCACCGCGGCATCAGGCGGCCTCGAACCCGAGTCTCCTCGCATCGCAAGCGAGTTCGCTCACCAGTCGACCAAGCTGGTGGTGCGACACGTATTAGAATTCGTACAATCTAAAACGTCTTGCATTGTGCAGAATTTTAGGTTCATGTATGTTTGTGTTAAGATGATGCGTCGTCTTGACAAATCTGAGTCTCTATGATTAGGTGATGGCTATCCTCACTAATGCAAATTTGTGCTACATGTTTTGTTGCGTCATAAGTAAATTTTTGAGCATGTTAGACATTTTGTGTTATTTCTATAGTAGATAAATTCTCAGTATTTTGCTTTGCTATATCTTATTTGTTGTGGAACTGCTGCTTTGAGGGATTGATTTCATTTGAAATTGAATACTGGGAAAAATCCTGGATGAGTCTCATGAAAGATATTTGATTGTGTTGAGAAAAAGTAAAGTTGAGAATATTTGTCTTGAAATAAATCGAATTTGCCATCTTATAAACACAAGACAATTACTCAATTATGAATGTTAGATTCAGTAATTTTCTTGAAATATCTTATTTATTATCAATGAATTTTGTTGAAAATGAGGAATATTTTTTTTTGCTCGAGAACCTGAACCGTTAAATAGTTCCAGGCATTGTTAATTAGGCGAGAGGAACGAGTGTTTCATAGCTCTCGTACAAACGATTGTTTCTGTGTTCAGGTGGACAACGCGTATTGGCTGTGGTCCTTCCAAGGGAAGTGCCTGCGCAAGCAGTCGCTTGATCAGCTCTGCCAGTTCATCTTCAGACCGCGGCCTCCTTCACCGCTCACTCCTCAGGACTTCAAGGTACGTGTGACTAACATACTTCATGTAGGACATACAATACTTAGCATTGATCTGATGTGGGATTTCGAACGCGGTCAGGTCATTTTGGTTGATGAGGTCCCATGTCATTCCTAAGCCTCCCTAACATAGTGGGTTGAGCTAAGGACAGGAAAAATAAAGAAATACAAAGTGGTAAGTTTCCGAACGATACAGATTGCTGAATTTAAAGGTGATGTGCATATAGAGAAAGATAAGTAAGAAGCAGCGGCTGGTAATGAATGAGACTAAGTCATGAGTACGAGGAATTTTGACTAATGGTTGATAGTGGTGCGGATTTATAGGTTAAGGCAGTGCCAGGTGGCTCAGGTGTTGATGGAAAAGTTGGGTTGGATGGGGCAGCTGATAGTTTATGCAGTTCTCGCGTTATCTGGCAAGCATTTTAACTTCCTTCTCATGTCTGTGAAGAAAAGGAAAGAAGGTAGGGCGAATAGTAGAGTGAGCTGGTGAGGGAGGCCTGGACCGTTTAATTTAGATGGCAGGGATCTTGCCACTAAACTGTGCGTGACACCAAGTATGTGTCCCCAAAATTTGTAGTTTTTCGATTACCGCCTGATAGTGTTGAAAGAAAATAAGCGAAAAATCCTGTTTTTCATTACCTTTTTTGTATTGCTGTTCGCTAGGCAGTATTCAGAACTTTCCATAATATCGATACTCCTTCCACATTTTTTCTCTCAGGACATAAAGAGGAATATGAAGAAATACACAGCCACCTTTGAGATCCAGGACAAGATGCGCAGCAGCAAGGCGAACAAGGAGATCATCGAGAAGCGCCAGAAGCTAATAAAAATGTTCAACGAGTACAGGCAGCAGACTAAAGAACGTCTCAACTCGGAGAAACAGGAACGTTTCAAGTTACGAGGTGAGGGCACGTACATTGTATTTTCTGGCCTAATATTTAGCTACAAATGTAATTGTTTCAATTTGATATTCGTTAGTAGTGATTGACTCGTAATAAATGTCTTCTGCTCTAACTGGCATTGAATTTCGTAATATTTCAGGTAAGGACACTGATGTTGGCAACACTGACGAGATGATGGAGGAAGTGATCGAGTTTTTGGTGAAAAAAGAAACTGTCCCGGCGTAAAGTGTTGTTTTCAAGTCTCCTACGTTTTGCGCACGGCTGCACGTGGTGCGCGTAAGATTGAGACTTTGGGGATAATCAGTGGTAGAGTTCTGATTGTAAACCTCGGATACTTGGCTGGTCTCGCTCCGTTATAGGATCTTGAACGGAGCGGCACAGTTTTGTAGCTCACGTGCCTTTAGCTTTCATAGGAAGTTCTGCTATAGTGTTCTAAAATCATATTTGAACGTTGAAACTCGATTTTTTTAATCATGGCGTTTTGGAGTACGTGGATGCTTTTATCCTTCACAGTTACTCATTATACAGGTACATACCATTTGCCTTTCAGAGAAGATTCACTGTTAATTCCTTCATCATACCACCGGATCTGTCACCTCGTGAGAAAAATATACCACCTACCACTGATTCATTATACCTTTTAATTCCCTTGCCGGTAACCTTTTCTGTTTAAATCAAATGTTGCAAACCTGCACTTGATCACAAATAATGTTATTTAAGACTGGCAATGAAAGTCAGGAGAAATAAATATGAAAACTATATTAAAAATTTTTCTTGTACACAGCAATATTATCAATCATATTAAACGATTTCGATTCACTTTGAATAGAACCAATAATATGGCATTAATTAAAATGGTACATAACAAGAAAGTTGAAACTAATTTGACACGAGGTGCCGGCATGGCCTGCCCAGTACATACTGCGGGCACTCCAAGCCAGCATACAGTGAAGGGACTTGTTGCTCGGTAAGGCCAAGTACCTACAGCGTGAAAAGAGAGCAAGAATCCCTACCTTTGTTGCGCTTAGGCGCACCAGTTATTTAATTGGTATCATGCAGGGGTTTATCGGTAAAAATTTGACCTTACAACTACTACTTACAGTATGTCTAACGATAGTGAAGGAACGGGTTATTTTAACAAAGGACTGCAAGAAGATAAACATGGGAGTAGATAAAACGCCCTTCATCGATCGATATCGCCCAGAAACATTTGCATTAGAACAAAATCGTGGTATTTTTCATTTGAAGTGGAAATTGTACAGTATACAATGGCAGTCTTGCTTGGATCAAGGAGGAAACCATGAGTTCGTGCAGCTCTAAGGTTTTCCTACACAATCCTATTCAACACATCTTATGCCACAAAACTGAGCGCAGTCTGTAAATACCCTGCCATGGTTTAGCGGGTACCACCAAAATCCTGACACACATGGCATTAGGTTTACACGCTCAGCAATTTGCTCTGCCACTAAAGGGCATGTAGGTATTGTACCTGCATGTAACTTAAAAATAAGCACACTTCACATGGGTTATATAATTCAACCGAATTAATGCTTAATTGGCGATACACATAAGTATGTGTGCACCTAGTATCCATATATCAATCTTAAATAAATGCAAAACATCTAAAAATCACTTCTCTCAATCAAGTTCGACATCCTTAACAAGTTATTCAGAAATTTCAGAGTTCATTCCTATGATAAATACTTTCAATAATTAAGATCTGATGAATGAATCTGCCTGTGAATGCGATGCATCCCCAGCCTCAAGTGTCTGATCACAGCTCGAAAGTTCGTGCTACAAATTGCATAAAAAGTATGAACCAAAAAAATTAAACAAAAGTACAAGTAACAATGAAAAAAGTGCAGCACATTCCATGAGCGTCAAGACACTTCGTCAGTTGCTGTATCCCCATTTAACTAAATTCCTGTGTCACCAAATCAATTTCCTTGTAAACTTGAGAGCAAGGTTCTTACTTCAATACAAAAATGAAATTGTCAAAACGTGGAAGAGCCTTCTAGTTTTACACGATATACAAAACCTGATGACAGTTGACTTGTAAACCTACCAGAAAAACATCATCCAAAATTGTAGCTGTACCCAAAGTAAAATGAGATGATCTAATTTCGGAACGTTAGAGGTTGACTGTAATATGCATACATCCTTCATAATGCAAGGAAGCTTGCCATACAACCTAATACACAGGCTATTTGGGATGAATCAATTTCTAAAGGTTTTCCTCGCATGACCATGTTACGAGCAGATCGTAAACTCTCAAAAATGTGGCTCTCAAAGCGCAGAAGAGTGAAAAAGTTTATCTACAGTGCAGTGGCAGGCGTCCACTAGCCTCCAGCAACCACCCACGAAACAACGGCACCCGCCGATCTGGTGCGTATCGCAGTGATATGCAGCCCAGTGGTTCTCTAGATTTGCTAAAGCAGCCCCCACACCCAAGTCTGTGACTACAGAATAGATGCCAAGTCGAAACATGCACTCGTCTCCAAAATCCCCTCGTACCAGGCATATCTTACTTTAATACGTCCATTCCCACTATACAGGTCTAGTTAGGGTCTTTGAAAAGCCCTTTATGTGCATTTAAACGTATGAGAACAAAGACGAACCTTTCAATGGAAAATGGCGGTTTTTTCCGAAATTCGATGACATTACACAACTGGAAAATTCAAAGTTATGGAAACGTGCATACAAATCATGGATTAGGCACCATTTTTACGCTTGTTCTAATTTTGTGAGAAAAATATAGCGAAGACCTACGTGCCTCTAAAAATCCTACACGTATCATAAAGAGGGAGACCGCTATAGTTGAACTGAAAGTGGCAAACGAAATTTGTTTTCCATTTCGCAAAGGAGCCAAATTAAAGCGCGTCGGCATCATGTGCACCCGCGTTACGTTTATTTCTTGCACGGTAACTCACGCATCACAGCTGGAGAACCACTGGCCTACCTCCCACTGGAGACCTCTCCCTCGCAGCACCAATTGAGCGCTGGAGACGCAGCAACAATTTCTAAAGCATGACGCAGCGTCTCCGTCTCTGTGGCTCAGGTGGCTCCAGTGCTGCAAGTATGGCCTCGTCGAACACGTTCTTGAGGCCCTTCTGGGTCAGCGCAGAGCACTCCACGTACTTCACAGCCTTCAGTTCTCGGCAGAGCTTGTCGCCCTGTTAATGCAATCACAAATAAGTTATCGTCTGTCAGCAAAGTAACGAAAAGTTAAGAAACATTTCCTGTGACACTTTGAACAGTAATATATCATGTATAACTACTTTTTAGTTTCTAAAATAATATGAAAAACAGCTTTATGGCATAGTCGCTGAACGTAAAAGCAGATTATCGCATGTGCGTGTGAACACTCTGAGCGGTACGATACCATCCAAAATGAATCAAAGGCAAATTATGATTTTAGCAAATGTGCGCAGCACATGTAAATACGATTTATATTTCAGCTTCTCTCAACAACAAACTACGAGAAGCCGCTAGTGAGTCTGATCCTCTTATTTGCTTTCCTACTCAAACACAGGCCTTCTTTGACCTAGGCGATACCCAGAACGTAAGGCAAGTCCACAAGGATACTACAGCCAAGCTTTTACCCACAGCCATCACACTCCGTCAACTTCACACTATGCTCGTGATGGAACCTGCCCAATTACCACGTCTCCATTCGTTCTACTTAAAGGCATGTTTTCTTAGCAGCTCTTCGAAGCCCGTTACTCTCTTGTAACCAATATAGCTTATGCATCCATACTTCAATGACACACCCAATATAAATGCTCCCACTTCTCATTACTTCAAATGATTTTCAACTCTCAAGACCCAAACCATTCCTTCTCGGAACATACAGTTGACTGAATTTTTACAATGCACTCAATATGTTACTGGTTCAGTTTCTCTTTTGATCAGGCTCTCGTCTTTTACCCAATCAGTAAAATATACTGGTACAAGAGTAAAAGAAAGTAGCAGTGAACGATACAAAAAAAAACGACTAATACCACTTAGTGAAGTTACGTGGTGTTTAGCTGTTTTTACAGAAATTTATTTAGTAGATATTTGACATCATATTCGTGACAACATAAAAGAAAAGCAGGAAAAAATTTCCGAATAGATTTTTTCGTCCTTTATCATCCTTATTACAAATCCACATCTTCCTAGAGCGTTCTACGGTGAGAACTTCTCAAAGGAATCTGCAATCTTTTTCTCAAAAGTTTTCGACTAACGGTATCGATTCTAGATCAGTTCGTTTCATGGATGATATCGAACGAACCTTCCAAGTACAAAATGTCGACACTAACAGCCTACCTTCTTAGAGTACTTTTGTAGTCTAGATTTGACTCAAGTGACCTCGAACAAGTAAGCTAATACTGCACCATTATCACTAACAAAAAACATGCAATATGAAAACTTTCAATCCCAGAACTCAAGCGTATGTTGGGGTCGCTCGCTCTGGAGCTCACCATACCGACCTGCTCGTAGGAGATGGGTTTCTGTTTGTTCTTCGCTAGCTTCTCTATCGTGGCAGCGTCATCACGCAAATCTATCTGGGTACCGACCAGCAAGAACGGTGTCTTCTGGCAATGATGGCTGATCTCAGGTACCCACTGCAAAAGAAAATAACAGATCAAACCATATCTACAAATACATCCAAAAGTGTTGCATTAGTAAGGATTTCGTCAGGCAACCTACAAGCACAAAATATAATGCAACTAGATAGGTCCCGTGGAAACTCCACGGTTTCGATTTGATTAATTTGCAATCATCGTAAAGACGAATATATTGAAGATTTACAACGAATTATTGTTTTAAATTAATATTTTCATAAATATGTACAGAACATCCATTCTGTATCTTATCTACCTATAACATGGCCCTGTAGGAGAAAAAGGCTAATGAAAAATGGTGTATTTTATAATAATCCGACACCTTTGGTATCCACAATACAATGCTTATCATACATGTATACCTGTTTTGATTTCAGTTTCATCATTTTCTGCAGTAATTTTGGAAGAAATGGGACACACACACACACACAGATAGAGAGACACTGTATTATACTCGTATAAGTTGAGCATGTATAAATTTGTTTATATAAGTGTCAGATAAAAATAATTTTATTACCATATCATAAAATCCTACAAAACATACAAACTACTTTAAAATGCTGGTAGACACAACCAAGACTGCTAAGATTGAATTACGAGTCATAAACTAAGGCAATTTTTTACGTTCTTTAATCCTTAGGCGATCCCAAAAGTAAAGAACTCGTTTTGAAATAAGTTCCCCAGTTTCCAAAACATGCTTAAATCCCACACGAGTGAATATAGAACATTCCCACAAAAAATTATATTTAAATTTGATAACTGCAGCTGAACATCTGTAGGAAGATCTTGGGTAAGAAGGGCAGATCTGGCAAATTTTATGTGATTATATTTTTGAAATATCCACTCAATTTCCTAAACTAGACAGCCATCTTTAGCAAATATACAAGTCTTTCTATAGTCTCTGCAAATGGTCACTTATATTGTATGCCACTGAGAAGGAATGGCACAGCCAACTAATTGATTAGTTCATTTGCTTGCATAGACAGTTTACAATCACCGGATTGAAGTGACAACAATATTAACACTGGTCTCCATATTTAATATTCTCATAAAAACACTTTCTACAACATTTTTGTAAAGTTTGTTAAATTGACACAAACTCAAAACATTAATTTATTGATAAACCAATATCTCTCCCAACTAGACAATTTTTTCAAAATTTTCCTTAAAGTACGAGCATTTTTGCGAACTATTAGAATGGTTGATGGGCACAGCAGCACCGACAACATGACTATGGTAGCACAAGTACCTCCCCTATACTTGATGTTATTCCTATGTTTAAGCACTACAGGTGTTGCTTTCATTTAATATGCTCAGTTTTTTGTTAGCAAATAATTTCATTATATTCTTCAGGAGCCTAATTACCTCACCTTTTCTTTAACATTCTCAAATGAGGAGGGCGACACCACCGAGAAGCAGACTAAGAAGACGTCTGTCTGCGGGTAGCTCAGGGGTCTCAGTCGGTCATAATCTTCCTGACCTGCACGATTATAAAATAAAGTTAGCCTCGTGCTACACATAAGAAACCTCAATACCCTTCCTGCATATAGGGGAGGGGAATGTAATCTTTAAACCTTTACATGAAAATCAGCCTCAATTGTATGTAGTTTGAGCACAAAATATAGTTCAGAATCATACACTATAATTAATCTACGTTCAACATTAAGCAATTCAGGTAAGTCATGAATTCAAAGTACCAAGTTGGTCTTACTTACCAGCTGTATCGAAGAGACCCAGAGTGTAAGGCTCACCACCTATCATAACAGTGACTGCATAGTTGTCAAATACCTGAAATGTGAAAATACATTTTTAATCTGAGATATATTTCACATGGGAGAACTGTTCATTGTGATATAATTTATCGACAATGATCCATGAATCCAAATCGTCTCAAACAATAAAATATTTTCCAGTGTTAGCACCATGATACAACAAAGAGATCAGCTATTTGACGCATAACTCATAAGAACACAAAAATAAATTTTTCCAGAGTAAAAAATACGAAGATTCAACTGTTGGGAATATACAGTGGATACTCACAGTAGGCACATATTCAGATGGAAACTTATTTGTGGTATAGGAGATGAGGAGGCAAGTTTTGCCCACTGCTCCATCACCCACAACAACGCACTTGATCGTCTGCATCGTGATGTTTATGATGTATTAAACTACAGCAGCGGCACTCGCGCAACACTCTCAAGGTGGTAGTACCTGCCCATACATTGAACATTCAATTAATAAACTGTACAAATACCTTGTGTCATGACACAGAAGCATTCAAACTTCGTAAATCTGTGTCATAAGGGCTTCTCTAAAACATATTCATTGAACACCTCGATATACATGCAAGTAGATACATGAATATAACAAAAGTGGAAACAAATGTCCAATAAATATACTACTGAATATTGATTTTGTCTACCTCAACAGCACTATTTATTTAGAATTAAAATCAAACTTCCTTAATTAACACTTCAAAAAGATAATACATCTTTAAATATGTAACTCAACAACATAGATTTATTAAACTAACTCAAACTCCTGTAATTATAGCATGTGTTTGACTTTAAATTCAAGAACACAAATTTCTAGTCGAATTTTTTGACAAGCTACAAATTAGTCAACAAATTCTTTATACAAAGTATGTATTAAAATTTCTTGCAAGCCTCCTCTGATGCAGGCTACTGTTGTTTGATTGACAGAGACTCATGCAGGGAAAGTGATAATTCCTTTCATAAAATACAATATAAAATATTATAAATTCTTCATCCACACAAAAAATTGATTCATGTCAAAGTGTCAAAAAAAATTTAATTACACATGGATAGGAATAAGAACTTTTCATTTCTCATCATGCTGAGGACATGTCCAACTAGTATCAAACAAGTTCCTGCAAGCCTTGCATGAAGAAGCTTAGGCAAGGAGTGGGTAAGGGAAAACAGATAAAATTACCCTGTTATCTGTGAATAGATGAGAAAAGAACTACATTAACCATTAGCCAAGAGCACAAACTAGCTTACTAATCGGATATTTTGGTAAAATCCAAGTTCAAGTAAGATCCCAGTAATTGGATGCACAAGGGAAGTTAACATAGATGTTCCACAATTTTTCATTTGTACTAAGTTTTAAAGCATGTCAAAAAAATAAGTATACGAGTTATCACAACATTTATAAAAAACTTGCCAACAGTTTTTCACTCATTATCACAGAATTTAACACTACAAAGTTACACTACTATTTCTACAAAAGATATCTCATTCAAAATACTCTTTCATGGGAATATATTTCTTGATGTAATATGAGATCATCACACATGAACCCATTAATACACACTATGGAGAACAATGTTCAAAAATATACATAGGCTTCCACCCAAGGAATGATTTTCATGAGGTAGTATGTCCAGAAACATCACCATAGCACAAATACATTCAATAAATGATAAAGTTTTCCATTAAAATTGCAGTACATAATGTGCTCATCAGTGACACAAGACATCATAAGTACATATGCACTTTGTCATTAGTTGCTTCACTGTAGATTGCTGTGCTCCACTTAGTTTGGGTATCCCATTCAGGGTTGTAAAATGAACTATTGTTGGAGAGAAAGTGATGTAATTCTATTTCTGATTGTTTTATCTCTATAACCCCTTGATTGTTAGTTTAAATGAAATCTGAGTTCTAATGAATCTTTGATTATTTCCAACATAATACTTGATAAATTCAGATAAATTTAGTTGCTGAAACACTCAAGAAATGTATTGACAAAGAGCATCTAAAACAACCCATGCTCTACGAATACGAGAAAACCACATCAGGCACACAAGTTACAAGAAATATTTGTTCTTCCTACAGGAACAATGTTATGAATGTCAAGTGTTTTGCTAAGTTTTCATCTCATATTTTAATATCAAGGATAGTCCACATTCAGGAAGACTGAAGTTGATGAAGAAGCCCTTAAAGATGCAGTAAAGGTCAATCCTAAGTCCACCAGTAGAAAATTGCCTCCACTGTTAAATCCAACTCACATGACCATAACTTCAATCATTCATGAACTGAGGAAGATCTCAATACTGGAAGAATAGGTTCCCCATAACTTGAATAATGCAGAACACAACCAAAGATAGACTGTTTGCACATCTGTGCTTTCAAAAGAACCATAATGAGCCATTTTTTTTAAAAGAATTGCTACTGAGAACAAGAAATCGCTTCTTGAAACAATGCTCAATACCAATCAAATTTACAGCCAGTCAGAAAGCAAGGACTAAACTCAAGGAAGATCATATGACCGGTGAGTGAACTCGCTTGCGATGCGAGAAGACCCGGGTTCGAGGCATGTCGCTGTGGTAGTCAGTTTGTGTATGACCATCGCTTGGCTAAAAGTACAGCAAGGGACTTGGGTACCAACCTAAGAATGGGCAAAAAGGTTCGTTCCTATCACCTCATTCTATTCTATTCGTACTTTGTTTATGGTGGAGCATGAGAGGACTTGTTCATTACAGGCTATTAACCCTTTCACTACTGTTGGGTTGTCTCAAACAAACTTTAAATTCCAAACGGCAAGGGACGTATCAAACTCTACCAATTTATTAATGAACTATATGTAGTTACCACCGCTAATTATCATCTTCAATATTTCGAACTATATGAAGTACAACCGCTGAATCAAATTGATTTGTTAGAGACTTTATTTAGTCACCACCACTAAACAACATAGGAAAGATGTGTATACCTGCAGGAATTATATTATGTTTTATATTTTATACGTGTATGAATCATAATATGGAATATTTTACTGGAAACAACTCATTATATTTAAAGTTTATTTAAAAAATTAAGTTAATTAACTAAATATACATGTACTTTTTAGAAAGGATCCAAATATTATGTCCCCAAAAATGGCAATCGAAATTATCAAAAAATATAAAATATTTTCATTATAGTTAAATACGATATCTTCAAAAAATTAATACTGGGAAAAAATATTCTTATTGACATTCATCAGCATTATATATCATTTGCAATAGGGAGGCATTCCACAGCATGAAATGCTTTGAAGTACCGTGTTATGCATAGTGGGATCTTGCAGATGTCACAGCTGTATATAGTTTTTTCACCTTCTTTCAAAAAGAACAGTAGCGGCACCTCCTCAACTTTTTGGTCTCATTTTCGTCTTCATTCACATTTCCAGTTGGGAAATGTCTCCCTGATAACCACAAGGGGCAACAATCTAAACTAACAACACTTGGTGTACGCTTCCAATAAACATTTTGATGTTTTGAGAAGTAAATTTTGAAGTTGTAGCTTAAAAAAGAGGAATTTTATATGGCCACCATTCTTTTTATATATGCAATGACAGTTTTGTATGCATATTTCAAACAGTCAGAGCTTTTATAATACTCAACAGTCTAGTAATACTTTTCACTCCTTTCCTGACGAGTGAGGTGCATGATGAGATTTGATCCATCAGATCCACTCCAGCCATATGTTTCTCTTTATAGTTGATACAAACCATCAGCTTCATTGTTTCTTTTCTAGCGAGTCATTTCTTTCATGCTATGGTCATAAATAGTAAACATATATACGTCTTTTTTGTCCTTCCAATTCAAATGCATCATTTTCCCTTTCAATTGTTGTACTGTCCTTTCTTCAACTTCTTGTTGCGAACCACAGGACAGATTTTTCCAGATACATTGTACTGTACCAACAGCATCAGTGCTATTTTTCAGCCATATAGCATACAGCTCTGGTGAAGCATAATAATTGTTGATGCCAAGACAGTACCCTGGGTTCAGCAGAGGTTCTAACAAATGCACAACTACTTTGGAAGGCTTTGTTATGTTGTCAGCTACATTCTCTGTTGTAATAAGGTAGTCAGTTTCTTTCCCAGTGTTTATCATATTCCAAACATAGCCTGTGGCAGATTTGATAAGTATAAATTTCAGGGAAAATTCAGGGATTTCATCCCAAATTTTGCCCTCTTGAGGTATGTATCTTTTCCCTCTTAGCCTTCCTTTCCAGAGTGAGAGATTCATCTATACTAATATTTTTTTTCTGGAATGTAATTTGACTTGAACTTGGACATAAACAAATCTAGCAGTTTTCTTATCTTATACAATAAATCATTGTCTTTCTCCAAAGCTGAGAAGTGTAAATATTTTAGAATCAGCTTGAACTTATCTCATGACAAATTTTCTAAAAATGGGTGTGTGAAGCAGTGCGTTTGTCAAATGGTAATCATCTATATTAGGTTTACTTGCTATTCCTTGAAGCATTACAAAGGCAATTACAGTACAAATTTCTCCAGCATTTGTATTATGCCACAGTAGATCATGGCTTTTTCTTGTTAGTTTACCTGCCAGTAGTTATTCATTCATAAATTTTGCAGCATATTCATTAGTTTCATCTACTATAAATTTAATTATTTCTCCCCCAATGAATGACTCAAATATTTCATAGGGATTTGTATAATCTTCAAGGTGAATTTTAATACCAGAATTACCAATGAAATCAAAAGCCTTTCTATCACTATGAGAATTGTCACACCATAAATAGTGTCAATTCTCATGAACTTCAGCATTTTCATTGTCATTCTCAATTTGTTCAAAGTTTCCATCATCTGGTTCACTGTCACTACTTGAATTGTTAGATGGTACAGAAAAAATAGATTCCATGTTATCTATGAATTCATCATCCCTTGAAAGATTTAGTTTCCTTTTTTTGTGTACCAATACAAAGGGTGAACAAATAAATCAGAATTAGTAAAAATAAATGAACAATTTGCAAAAAATATTTGAATAATCTGCAAAGAAGTGTAAATTTTTAATAATTACATATGAAAAATAATAATCGTGTTGAATGAAAATAGAAAACACGGCAGCCCAAAGTAGGGATGTCAGCAAGCACTTATTTGTCTTTCCAGAGATTTACTTTAACATCATATAAATCTAATATTATTTAATTATAATAACAAAACAAAAAGTGTGTCCTATATGCACCAAGAAATAGTTTTTCAACATCAATATGTCAAACATCAAGGCACATGACAGTACTTAACAACATAGTGCTGGACATGACCTGTCACAGCCAAGTCTCTTATTATACTGATGTAATAATATACACTAAGGTTTATGATATCATCAAATTAATGTGGATGAGTTTTCTCATCCATCTTGTTTACCTAGCATTGTTACATCTGATTGCAATCTTTATGGGTTATTTGCAACATTACTCAAGTAAGAAATTTTATAAAATTACAAACAACAATAAGATGATCTTAATCAATTTTCACCTTCCAACTTCAAAGACTTTTTTGAACAGAGTATTAAAACCTGTTGCAACAATGGATAAGTGTTACTGAAAATGAAGTAAATCATTGCCAAAATTAAACATTAGTACTTAATATATATATATCTCAAAGAAAAATTGACATTACATTTTTTCCAGCCTGATTAGTATTAAGCAAATAAACCAAAAATGCAGATGATGGAACAATATTCAAGTAACACAATATTTTTTTCAGATTGATATTTGTCTTTGATTTCATTTATTTTAACTCTAAATAAAAGATTGAGAGAACTTGTTCAAATATTCAAGCATTAAAATCCTTCCAGATTTGGCAAAAATAGAACATTTTCATTACTATTCACTGCCACAAGAAACTAATACAGTGGTACCTCAACATACAAGTGTTTTAACTTATGAATTATTTAACATACGTATGGTAATTTGGCGGATTTCTGCCTAACATAAGAATGTTTTTCGGTTCAGTTCATGGGCGGAAATCTGAACCAAATGACCATTCGTATGTTAAATAATTCGTAAGTTAGGACACTCATATGTTGAGGTGCCACTGTATTGAGTAGACCTGGTAACTGCAGTGATTAAAACAAGAAAACTTGTGTAGTGACCATTGTGTATGATGCTAATATAAAAATGTAACACCTAAACTCAATACAGAAAAATAATCAGTAGTTACTGATATCATCTATTCTTTCTTCTCACTGCAGGAAAATGAGAAGATTTCAATACCTTTCATGTGTTCATGAGAATTCTGCACTCTAAAATAAAAAAAACCACTGCACTTCAATTTAGGAGCACTTATCTCCTGATACTTTGTACAGAATCTGGCACCATACAGGCATGAACCTGGTAATTAAATGTACACACAAGAGGACCTTAACCTTCTATCAGGCACCACTGGTCTGAGAGGCCCAGCTACTTTAAATTTGATTAACACATTCAAACTTGTGCCTGATGGAAGGTTAATAAAGTCGTCCTAGACAGCCTGACATTTTTAGCCAACAAATTTGAGTTAAAACTTCATTGTTTCAATGATATCACTCATGACTGCATAACTTATCTAAACTTCAATTTTTCATTGGTAGCTAGGAAGCTTCAATATAGGTTAATTTGCCTACCTCTTTTCAAGAAAAGACATGAAATTGGACATCTTTCAATACTGAGATTACCTCACATTTGCAACACCAAAAATATTAATAAATGTTATTTGAAGAAGTGCATCATTTTGAATTGCTAAATAGAACTAACGTCAAATAAATAATATACACATGCCATTTTCATCAATTAGATCAAGCTGTGACATACCTATACTTTAAGATATTTTTATCATTCATGCTGCAACTAAATATTCAAAGTATTTAGTTTTTCAAACAGTATACAAAAGTTTTCCTACACTTAAAAAATATCTTGGGTTATAATTTTTCAGATATTTTCTATACTAACTCTAACTATCAAGCTATTTTTGGACTAAACAAAACAATACATGAATTATTACTTCTATAATGTACATTACAATCATTAGAATTTAAACAAAATACTTAGAATATTAAATTAAAGTAAATTATTTTTTATGTATTTGGAAATTAACAGTATATACAGTTCTCAAGTTAAGGATTGTATCCCAAACATCCCAGTGTGGTTAAATGTTTGAATGTGCACTTGAAAATAAAATAAGGGTGAATCATGAGAATGTTGAAATTTAGGTTAGAACATAAGTATAGATTAATGTATGAATCATGATGAAAATTGACAAATTTTTGAAGCATAAATAAGAGCTAGAATGAAAATTGAAACTGAAGATATGACATTACATAGAGTTAAGCTCAACTAAGCCTATTTCAAAATTTTAAAAGAGTTGTCATTTATAAGAATGAAAATAATAAACAAGTTTGCAAACATTTTTCTCCCACTGATAACTCAACAACTATGTATTAACACAAATCAATATGTGGAAGCAATGGTTATTACAATTCCACCACAAAAATTTGTATCCATCAAAAAAAATATTTCACCATTCTAAGACAATTGCTCATTCCTAAACAAAGAATTGTGTAAAAAATGTAACATTCTTCATGATGTATTCAGGATAAGTAGAAAAAAATAATTTTACTTGTCAATGAAAAAATTAACACAAATTAACACACTACACATGCTATTGAGATGTCCAAATCATGACCAGCAATTTTTATCAAAAATTTTCATTTCTATAATTTTAAATAGGGACTTGAACAAAAAATTATACTAATCAACTTGTCAGTCAACAACAATTAAAAGGAAAAGTCTAAAAATACTGAACATAATAATTAAGTATGATTTTGTATGTTAACTTCAGTTAATCAGAGTAAAGTAAAAGTTGACATGAAGATCTGACATTAAAACTCTATAACTAACAACCAACATCCTCTATGAAGTCCATTAGAAGTCCTTCTCTTTAGTACTATATTCTAAATGTTTTGGTCCAAACTTTTCAGTGGAGAAATAAATTGGTCATTAAAAAGTTGCCCACCAACAAACAATTCTCAAGCTTATGGTCAACATGCAGAATTAACATTGCAATCCAGAGTTTTAACAGATGCAGTTAACACGTTAACCGCCACATGTACCACCGGTGGTACATATGAGGATTTCACTTACCGCCGCATGTACCACCGGTGGTACATTTCCAAATTTTTAATAATTATTTTCAAAAATTAATTTAAAATATTTACGGAAGGTTAAATGATAAAGTCGTGGTGGTAGTGACAAATCTCTGATATCAGGCATGGCGGTTAACGTGTTAAGAAACTAATAATTATGCCATTTAATCTTACACAATGAAAGTACACAGGCAGTGAAATACTTGTTTTTAATACTAGAAAAATTTTAAATTTGCAATTAAGAAATCATAACTTTGAAAATTACAATAACAAATTAACTCAATATTTTACCTGAGTAATTACCTAAGCTGTAACAACTGAACTACACACAGTAGCTGACAAAATGAACACTTGAGACTTGTGATTCATTTTGAATATAAAATCCATAATATATAGTGTTTCTAAACATCTATAACTCTTGCATTTAATAGTTAACCTAGAGGCAGTTTAGAGAAGGAATAAATAATTAGCACAAGTCAAAATAAAATACAAGCATCACGGTCAGATAACAATCGGCAAATATTCATCTGAATTTGACAATTCATCTGTATCAGAGCAAGAGGTTTTGCTCGCGCGATGTATCGCCAGTGCTCGGACCGGATATCAACATAATCGACTCAAGTATAGAATAATCACATGAAAAACACTCGAATATTATTTCCACGTACGTGTGACTGTTAAAAATTCAACTTAAAATACTTACTTCGTGAAGATAATGTTATGGAGAGCGTCATAACCAGCTGGGCGTAGCTCGACTGTCACCCGCTGCTGCCCTCTGTACATTGAGCAACAGTATTTCTCCCAGGGATGCCAACCTCTCGATCATGGCACTTACTCTAGCACCATATTTATTTACGTGAATAAACAAAATGCATTTTACCACAAGACGAAGTATGTAACTTATTTTATCATAGACAAGTAAAACTAATTCTATTTTTGTTTTTTTTGTCACTGTCTGTTTCCGTCGGTAAATATTTTTTTAAATTGATGGAGAAGTTTTCAAAATTAAGGATTTTTAATTGCATATTTTCAGTATTACAAACAAATTTTCGTTTATTTTTGCTATGAATTCGCGCTTGAAAGGGTATCGAGTAACTATAGGAAAACATTCTTGATAAAAGTGTGGTAATAACTATATAAAACATGTACATATCTATGTACTGTTTTCCACGCCATTCTTTTCATTGAATAACCAGGAAACTTTTTTCATATAAAATTAAAAAATCTTCACTGTCTAGGTGCAGCGACATTTCTTATCGCGTTAATATTATACTTGGGGTACACACCGCGTTGCAGCGCAGTCATAGCAACTTCGATCATTTACAAGCTTCCACTCAAGAGATAATAGCCTTCGAGATCGATCTCACTCAATGGATTTTAATAGTCTTTGGCAATGACACAATCAAATAGTTACATTCTACTGTCTCCGGTTGAAGAATGGAGTCACTATCTCATTAGTTCACCGCAAAGCCTGGCCTCTACCCTCACAAAGCCTTAATATAAGTGTGGTGAACAGAACACCAGCGGTACCTTCCAAGTCTACTGCCAACACGTTGACAATAAAATGGAATTAGTGTGTCCTGTACCATCTTCGTTGTTGATTTCTACTTAATAATTTTTAGCAGCATACATCGAGGAAGATCTGTGACAATCAGCAATAAATGAGGAGTTAAACAACCTATCACCTCTTTCATTCAATGAACAAAGAAGTTAAAGTTAGGGACGAAATCTTTAGTATACCCACCAATTTTTCTACATTTAGTCACTTCTTAGAATTTAATGCTTGCATGATTCCAAACTTCTTATTCATTATTTAGGACATGAAAATTTAAAACTCATTTTCAGAATGCCATTTGATGTAACAATTTTCCAACATCATTCAAAAAATAAATTGCCAAAAATCTTATAGTCAGAATAAGGAAACATAACACTATTATTAGTCAACATCATGACCATTTATCTTGAAACTTCTGCCAAACTTTTCAATGAAATATGACTATATTTCTGCTAGAATATTATTCAATTTTTCAACGGCTACTTGTTCTAATTCTCGGTTTTCCGGAGCCCGATGATTATTCGAACTTTCAATTCTTGCCAGATTTTCAAATAGGGTTCAAATCGGAACTCATTGAATGCAATGATAGAACTGTAATTTCATTTATCGGTATCCGTGCAATCACAGATTTAGACATATGTTTAGGATCATTGTCATGCTGGAATTAAAACCGCATGTGGAGCCTAAGATTTATTGCCGATAACCTGAGATTTTCATTGAGTATCTTAAAGTAGTCAAAGGATTTAAATTCTCTTTGGAATGCAATTAAATTACCGGTCCTACTTGAGCTGAAACAACCTTAAAACATCATGCAACCACCTCTATATTTAACTCGTACCACTGTGTTTTTTGGGACAGCCTCACTTTCTGACGCTAAATCTGGTTTACATCATCATTTCGAAATAACTCAAATTTGGTTTCATCGCTCCGTACTATTCGTCCTGAAAAATAATTTTCCTTCGTCCGGGAGGATATTTTTATGAGGAATGAAACAAAACTGAAAATACCACGGCCGGGAATACACAGAAGATCAGAAACATAATCCAACGTTTGTGAACTGTATATCCGGATATTTCTTATTGCATTCTCGTTCATCACCTTCCATGTACTTGATATGGATTCATATGTCAATTGTAACGCGGCCTCACCTCCCGAAGTAGCTTCAGCAACTTCATCAGTCAAGGAAATCATATTTAGCTACGTGGTACGCCAGATTTACAATCAAACTTTTGCTTTATTTAAGTCTAATAACTTGGTTGGCCAAAATTCAAAAAATTAAACGTTTTGTATCTAAGTGTTTGATTAATCGTTTTTTATGTATTTAGTATCTGTGAGATGGAAGTACGAGAATAAAACAAGAACGAGAGCTTTAGCAACAAGAGAGTCATTTATTTTACAAAATTATTTCACTATTACAAAATTTCTTAATGTAGCTTATTGACAATGACACCAGTGTAAACCTTATAATCTAGCTTAACATACACTAACCAAACTATTCTATTCTGCGTTGCCATTCGCTAAGAAGAGATAAGGATATCAAAATTACAATGCGTAAACGACGCATAATGACCCACCCTTCGACGGGGACGAAATGCGTTGCTTGGGTTACGGTGGCGTAGAGAAAACAGCATCAGCACCAGATTGTTGTGACCAAGAACTTTATATTTCCTCAGGCAGTACATCTGTCGTGTTGATTTTCATGTTTTCCTGTTAATACTAAGCCCTCTTTGGGTGGCAGTGAGACATACTGGCGCAACCAGTACTCATTACAGTTCGTTTTCTGCAAAAAATAAAACGCAGACATTGAGAAGAGATAACCTTTGGGACGAGTCAAAGAAATTTCGTCGGTCATGTGTGTGTGTATGGAGAGTTATTGTGTGTAATTCATGTTCATTTTCAATTCAGCAAATTGATAAAGTTCCCTGCAGAATTACACTGTAAAAATGTAGCTCTGTTATCGCAAAGAGTGTACCTGTGAACGAAATCAAATAGAATGCCTTTTTTATTCCCAACAATTTAAACAAAATAAAAAATATGACAATTTTTTAAAACTGATCAGATCCATTTAATGGATCGATAAGACGTGTAACAACGAGAAACAAACAAACACCCTTTCCCATTATTCTCGAGCGACTCCTCACCTCTGCCAACGTAAGTGATGACCGCCGTAGCTTTGGTGGCGCCCTGAGAGTTCTCTGCGTTACAGACGTAGGTGCCGACGTTGTCAGGGGTTACCTTCATGATCTGCACCCAGCCCGTCACCATGTGCTGCTCCGGACCACCGCGGATCTGCACCGCAATGCTTGAATCGTCGTCTGCAAACCGGAAGTAAATGTAAGCAGGACGTTGATGGAGAACAATTGAATAGAAAGGAGGTGTTTATCAAACTAGAATATATATGAGTACGCATTATCACTGAAAATTGTAAAGATCCTTCTGGTTTTTGGCCATTTGAGGAGTTGTACTTTTGGTCTTCAGTAAACTATAATAAATTTACGACACATTTATGTACTTTTCAAGGAGAATAGTTAAAAAGATCATTTTATTCTATATTCCAACAAGACATGATTCCAATGGAGCACTGGCTCAGTCTAGAATGGAATATTACTCTTGACGTTCGTCATGTATAGTCATTGTTATGGGAAAACTCCCGGGTAAATTACAAATGAAATGATTTAAGAAGTAGATTCGATTTTACTAAACCTCCTATGATGGAGAAGCAGAAGAAAATAATACCAGTTTGTCATTGAAACTGATTTCCTTTGGAAGCTAATACCATAGAAATATCCATTCCCATGTCATGTTCAGCTTCAACCAGAAGCATTGACAATTCATTGCAGAATAAAAAAATATCTACCGTGACATTGCAGCCTTATGATAGATCAAGATATTCTCCGTAAGCGTCGTACCTCTGTTTTTCAGGTAGTAGTAAAATTTTGTTCCATAAGATCTAGAATATTTGAGTCTAAGAAGGTTTAAGTGTATCATACCTGTTCATTCCTTCCTCCTCGTGTAAAAAGTGGATGACAAAAAAGGGAACGGAAAAGCCTCAGACCCTTCAAGAATTTTAAACAAATTCCAAGACTACTCAAATCAAACGAGCCAGAAATAACAATCCATAATATGAACAACATTAATAATGAAGATACAGACTTGGTAGTTTGATAGAGAGGCCATCGGGTTTGTAGAGTTCCCAGGTAATGCTGGGTACAGGGTAGCCAACAGCCTCACAGTCCAGCACAAGAATACCACCCAGTTGGCGTTTTGAGCTTTGAGGTGGCGTCTTGATCACGGGTTCTGCAACAGCAAGTGAGAGTTCTCTACACGACAGCTATATCAAAATCTTGCATGACTTACTTTTATTGTTTAGACAATAGCTTCTATCTTAGAGTTTGACAATAACAAAATTAATATGGTTTTAGTTGACCTCGTCAGCCAAAAAACTGAAGGAAACTTGTTTTTTAAGCCGGATTGAATGAAAATTATTGTACAGACGTATCCCATGTATACTTTCCGGATTGACGACGACATGAAGAATATTTAGCAACGGGTAGCACTCGGCCACAAGAAACTGTAGCTGAATCCTCAAACAAATATATTATATCATTCTCCAAGATTTCTTAGTATCCAGGGCTTGCCACTGAGTTGTGAGTCGTGTTCTACCACTAATGTTTTTTTGTAATATATATTATAATATTACTATGAAACCAAGGTCGAGCAAAGCTCTTCATAAAAAATTATTAATTTTAAGATACTTTGGACCTATGTCACATGCTGGAAAAATAATTAGCATATGAAGGTGTGGCCTCAGTATTTTGTGGTACGCATAGGCAAGTATTCAGGCTCATGATACATGAATGTGTAGTTTAACTAAAGAAGAAAAACTGCCAACTTCAAGAGTGTCTGCGTACTCATCACTGTGTGCGAAACTGAACTCGAGAGAATAAAGTAGTTTACATATCTAACTTAAAAACAACATCTTGTCAATACAAGACAACAGAGACATAAGATTTAAAGGGGAACTAACGATACAGTGAAACATTGCATTGTGGTGTAGGTTAGTACTCTGATGCACTGTAATGTTGCACTGTGGTGTGGGTAGTACTGTGATGCACTGTAATGTTGCACTATGGTGTGGGCAGTACCGTGATGCACTGTATTGTTGCACTGCAATACGGTGCACGGTGAGCTTACTAGTGAGACAGGGCGACTGTTTCTGCACAGTCAGGTTAGGCAGGATTCTGGCCTCCTGCAGCAGGTGGCATATGGAGCTGTAGGTGACGTTGTCGCTTCCACACACCTGCTTCTGCTGCACACACTGACAGGTTGCCTCCTTTCCAAACTGTCATCACACAAACACCAACATTAACACAACATAAGAATAAACTGCAAGTGCCATGAAAATATAATGTTGGTGCGTGACCGTGTCAGAGATGTCTCCCAGTGTCATCACACGTAACAAAACATATAATAAATGTAGGAATAAACTGCAAGTGCCATGAAAATAGAGTGTTGATGCATGACCGTGTCAGAGATGTCTCCCAGTGTCGTGACGCGAGACGTAGAACAATATAAAGAAATTGTACAGCTTGTCGTATTTTAAACTGTGGACGCAAGACAAATTCAGTGTTTCTAATTTGAGTTAACAATACAAGAATGTCAGACAAGACACATGACAAGAATGTCAGACAGGACACATGACAAGAATGTCAGCTGAATAACACGACTTAGTGCTAATGGAAAGTCTGTACACAAAAGACAAGTGTCCGAAGAGGAAAATTTATCCTGCAACTTTTTTCCTTCGTATGTTTATTCACAAAATTTTCATAGGAAACCACATAAGGTACGAAAAAATAAGGAAGGGTCGCAGCGAGGGGCCAAAGATCAAAAATTTTAAGGCATCCAAAAACGTCCTTTTTTGGTACAGTTTCGCCGTGTTTTGTGAACTAGCAACGATCTTTGCACATTTGTTATCTCTGTATAAATTTACTGCTAAAAGTTTCTGGCTCTAAATACACTGGCACAACTCCCCTTCCCAAGTCCATACACAAATTTTTCGAGTCACGAAAAACTTTTACTTTTAACCACGCAAACGTTAGTAGAAATATATTGTGCACGAACCTCGTCAGTTACAAGAGGATTTATTAAAAGCACTAGACAGTTCCCGTGGAAATTCTACGGTTCAGGTTTGACTAACTTGGAATTATCATGAAGACGAATGTATTAAAGATTTACGACGAATTTCATTCCCGTGAAATTACATGGAAAACGAAACAATGCCGAGAAACTTTTATCAAACTGCTCTGTTTTGCAACAAAAGTAATATTCACAAGATAAAACTATTTTGAAAAGTTTTCCAGTGTATCCAATACACTGGGCCCCGCGTTCTAAAATCATAGTAGAAACCAACAAGTAGATGACAGTTGCGTGAGAGATATGATCAAGCGAACGACTCATTGAAATGCTAACATTTACATTAATTGCTAACAGCGAAGGAATTCCAACACTTTGCAAGCATTTGATCATGTAAGAAGTTATTTTACAGTAAATTTGAACACAATACATCACGTAACTTACTTCAACTTGAAGACAGAAGTCCCCAAGAATTAAATATATATATATATATAAATATATACAGGGTGTCTCAAAAAAATGTAAATGTAACGCACCCTTGGTGTGCGTTATCAGCGTTGTCTGGACAATAATGGTCATCAATTCGAACATTTGCGAACATGATTCTTTAATCACATTTGTCTTCTGTATTCGAAGCTATTCTATTTCACTGTATGTTCATAAATAAAGGATCTCGTCATTCGAAGTGTGAGTACATTTTTTGAGACACCCTGTAAATATATATATATATATATTTATATATATATATATCTTTTGATGAGTTCTAATACCAAACACTTACTGTACGACGTAAAGTTTATTGTGCTAAGAATATTGGCCAAGTTAGAGCCTGATTCTTGAGGCACACAGAATAAGCTTTTTAATTACAAATGCTGGTACAACACCAAAAATAAGATTAAAAAAAATTCCACGTGTAGTCGGAATTTTGAATCACGTCATTCAGTTAAGAACGAATAAGAAAACAAATATTAATTAAACCGACAAGATACTAAAGCACGGCGTAAATTCATCACAATAATTAACGTATCACGTTGCTCATACCCAAAATCTTGCTTGCCAGCCATTACCTACGCGGAGCTGCTCGTAAACAATGACATAAATTTGTAAGAGCTTCAGGAGCTAAACCATACATCATAGCCTGGTCACAAAAGCGTAATTGTCAGCGGCTTCCTCCTGACCAGCATTCAGAGCTACAGCCTCTGCCACCCCCGTATTGTGGTGACCACGCGCTGGTCGTTAGTGTTACGGAGCTGCTGCTGTCACAAGTGTTACAAGTACTGGTAACTGCGACTGCATTGTTTGCCACAACTGTTACAGGCAGCGGTCAGTGTGACTGCATTGTCTGCTACATTGAAGTGAACTATAGCGGCAGCTTTAACATGAGGGTCACAGTGTTAACAGGAGGGGGACAGTGTTAGCAGGAGGGTCACAGCGTTAGCAGGAGGGTCACAGTGTTAACAGGAGGGTGACAGTGTTAACAGGAGGGTCACAGTGTTAACAGGAGGGGGACAGTGTTAACAGGAGGGTCACAGTGTTAAGAGGAGGGGGACAGTGTTAGCAGGAGGGTCACAGCGTTAGCAGGAGGGTCACAGTGTTAACAGGAGGGTCACAGTGTTAAGAGGAGGGTGACAGTGTTAAGAGGAGGGGGACAGTGTTAGCAGGAGGGTCACAGCGTTAACAGGAGGGTGACAGTGTTAACAGGAGGGTGACAGTGTTAACAGGAGGGTGACAGTGTTAACAGGAGGGTGACAGCTTTAACATGAGGGTCACAGTGTTAACAGGGCAGGATGTTGGGCAGGATGTTGGGCTCGTAGTACCACTGAAGTCTGTAAATAAATGAAAACAGCTAAAGCTATTCAAATGATTTGATCATATATTCTAGGGTAATCAGCAAACAAAATTAATATCGGAGTGAATAGTTACACGTTATTATGAAGCGATGGAGAAGAGGAATTGAGTTCGAGTACTGCCATGTCACCATCGTAAATTTACACACTAGACACAGCCAGTCAAGCACCTCCCTCTCCTCCTTCCTTCTCACTGCTGCAATGTCTGCTGAACTCATTATTGGGTAGCGCGCGCGTTGTGTTCGTTCAACAAGACTGCTGGTCATAGAGTGTAGTGTTTGCTTTATACATGGCAAGCCCACAAGCTCTACACGTCGGAAGCTGTAAGCCCACAAGCTCTACACACGTGGGAAGCTGCAAGCCCACAAGCTCTACACACGAGAAGCTGCAAGCCCACAAGCTCTACA
>VCRD01001458.1:34309-49374 GCA_006783055.1 Trinorchestia longiramus | reverse complement strand
CACGAGAAGCTGCAATCCCACAAGCTCTACACACGATAAGCTGCAAGCCCACAAGCTCTACACACGGGAAGCTGCAAGCCCACAAGCTCTACACACGGGAAGCTGCACTCAGCCCTGGTGAGACGTAAACAAAGGGTGAGGCACTCTGACTTCCCACGGGTATCCTACCGTCCTCAACACCGTCGCCAATGTGGCGTATGTGAGGAAAGAACTAACTTGGTGAGACGGGAAGTTCAGAGTAAAAGAAACCCTAAGGACAAAAATTTGTTTGCACACGCTTTTCATCGGTTATGATCACACAAAATTATCGTAAAAAAATGTTGATAAATATTTTTCAAATATTTATGAAGGATGGAATAGAATAAAATGAAGCGATAGGAACGAGCCCTTTTGGCCCATTCTTGGGTTGGTACACAAGTACCGTGCCGTAATTCTAGCCAAGCGATGGTCATACACAAACTGACCACCGCGGCACCGGACCTCGAACCTGGGTCTTCCCGCATTGCAAGCGAGTTTGCTCACCAGTCGACCAAGCTGGTGGTGGTCGACCAAGCTTGTGGTATGGGAGGGGTTTTGGTGCACAGTGTTTCATGAACACTACTGAATTGTCCACACCATCTTCTAATGGATAGATATGAAGGAAATCCCGTTTAAAATATGAAACTATATCCATACTTGGAAACATTTACCTTTGAAATACGATCAATGTCATAACTACTGTACGCCCAGGATACTAAGTTAGGATCAATGTCGCTACAAAATAGAATACGCTTGAAAATGGAATACGCATCAGCAGCTTGGTCGACTGGTGAGCAAATCTGCTTGCGAGCGGGAAGACCCGGGTTCGAATCCCGCTGCCGACATGGTTGACGCGGCTAGAAATACGGCATGAGACTTGGGTAAACAACCGAATAATTATCGAAGTAATTATCCAACCCAAGAATGGGCCAGAAGGTTCGTTCCTATAGCCTCATTCTATTCTAAATCATTTTATTCTCATGTCACGTTCACTGGATCTTCAGAGACGAGTCCATGCAGCTGGAAATCGTTTTATGGTGCATAAGTGAAGTAAAGTACTCACAAGGATGTCCTGTCGAGGCATGCACTGGAGGTAGTCGCCACAGGGCCCGTACTTCACTCCGTCAGCAGGGTAGAGGTCACAACGCTGCCCCAAACTGCGTCTGCACACCACACAGCAGCCACAGCTGTCCAAAGCCTCCGCCTCTGGACACTCTTCCTTCGGTGGACACTTGGACCTGTGGATTATAGGGAGTTTCTTGACTAAACCTGGACAGTCTCCTTGTTAAAGGGTTTCCAGTTCAATAACTCTCATTTCAATGCGACATCAACCCGCAACGTCGAGTGCGGGATTTCATTCTAAGCACTAGATGCATTATGATGGCTCTTTTTATTCATCATGTTGATCAGCGTAAGTAATGGATCCTTTTCATATAAACATGAATAATTGCATAATAAAGTAGGTGACGCTAAAGTTTTAAAATGATATAGGAAGTATAGCATTTTTGTTCCTCTCTGAAAATCAACGCCTTTTGTACAATAATTTCAGCTCTTGGCAGTTGTCTCTCGTTAAAAGGTAGTTCATTTAGAAATTTTAAATTTTCATGATCAATGTTCCGAACAAACCAAGCGAGGAAGCAAGAATTAAAAACATTCCTTACTGCATTCTATTGGTCTGTAGATATGATTGAAAAATGTAAATTTGGAAACATCGAATGAAATTCCAGAATTTCTTATTGTTGCGAGACACTTGTATTAGGAACACGAGAAGTAAATTTGGGAGAGCTACTCCTCGAAATACTACAGAAATACAGTAGTTCCTGAAATACTGTTAAATAATAACAGCATATCAGGGCTCTCTTTGAATAATCTTCAACTGCTTAACGCGACCGTACTTAACACGTTGCCTCCGATTGCCTGACTGGTGTAAATATTCACTTTGTACGCATAGTCACTAGAAGGATCTGAAAAAATTACAGAACTTAACCTACGTGGTACACATACGTACCACTTCGGAGTCAACGTGTTAATCACGATTGAACATCGGACGCTAACCGTCGGAGAAAGTGATATTGGATGCAGCAAGCCGTGATCTGAGTTACGTGGGGGAAGGGACGCAGGGTGAACATCAAGCTGAAGAGAGGGTTAGTGAGGGCTCCTCTATCTGGTGGACAGAGACCTCTTTGTAGCTGCTTCTACAGCGCAGCCTTGGGCCACTGCCCTCTCTGTCTGAGCTGCGATTGCGCTCAACGCATCTCCCAAGATATTCATCAGAGCTAAAAACTTGCCAGCTTTCATGTAGTTATACAGCCGCTGGAGTATTGGAAAATGTGTGTTTGTAGTCAGCAGCGCGAGTCTTAAAGTGTATTTTAAAATTAAAATTAGCTGGTCAAAACTGGCAGTTTAAACTTGATAACTTCAAACTAAAGCATAGGAAAAGTGATAAAATGAGTACATTGCACGATTTGTTTTAGCAAAAGCAGTTGTCACTCATTTAAAAGTACTGTGATCTTAGATAGAGAAACTTTCTTGAAGCGTCGAGTTGATTGGAGCGAAACGTTTGTGGTGTAACATAATTAATTATTGAGATGATTCTATTTCACAGCATGCAACCGGGTTTTCAAACGCTAAAAATAATGTATTTACTGTATAGAGGTGAATATGAAAATAATTGAAGTTGTCTTTCATAAATTTATGAAAAGATTAACTGAAGTTCTCTGCTATCAATTCGAACGTTTTGAACATTGCAATCGAGTGATGAATATGTACATGGCACAAGCTCACTTCATTTTGCAGCGCTGATTATATCAAAAAACTACATTGAAAAGTAGGATTCTGAGTAAAAGAAATTGACTTACATATACATGAACGAGATACGGTGAGGGCATTTTCGCTTAATAGTTTCCAGGACGACAGTTGATAAGTAAATGGTGGATTATTACGATGACCAGACACGGTAAAAGAAATAGGTACTACGTAGTAGCTTACGTCCTCGAACTCATATGAGCGTGGGTGAGCACAGAGATGCTGTGTGCACAACGAAACAAACCACCAATCGTCTTGTAACATCACACGCACAGGACCCAAAACTGCTGCTGTTCATTTTTAAACAAACACAATTCAAACGCACTTTGTCAATTATAATGCATCTCGTTGAAGGACTCCCAATACTAAGTATCGCGTTTTCTGTCATATATTTTTAGGTAGGCATCTCAGTAGCTAGAAATGACTACACAATATCTAGGTCTAAAAATCAATATTCTCGTTAGTGTTGTCTTAATTTGGAAAAGCGGTGAGATACAGGGTGTGACAACACAACTCTCTTTTATCATAACTTTGGAAAGACAAAAAAGAAAGTCATGTTGCCGCACCCTGTGTAAGCACCATCTTTCCAAGCGCAAGTAAGCATTCATACCTACTCGCGTAACTCTTGAACGCAACGTAATTTTCTGATGGCAGGTTGACTACAGCACAATCATTGACAGAAATATTCAGTTTAAATGAGAGACAAGTCGGAGACGCAACGGCTGCTCATTTACAACCATGGATTTAAAAAATATTCCTGTGCATTGATACGCAGTGTATCTGCGTAGTGAGTTGTTCCCAAATAAATCGGTCCCAGATTCTTCTTCAACCTCTTCCCCAATCTGCACGAAAACAATATCAATCTTCCAAAATGATCATCCATGAAAAAACGAGTTTTAACATTTCATAATGGTTAATTCTGTAATTGAAAAATGTATAAGGTACAAGTACAAAGAAAAAATTCCTTTTCGTAATTTCTTTTATAAATATTCTACGTTTAGTGAAGCATATAGATCATAAATACTAAAAACGCTGCGTTTAATCTACAGTAATTTTTTTACTCACTCTACAACAGAAATTTCAAAAGGCTTATGTTTTTCATAAAGTTTTAATGCAACGGTAAGTTCAACGAGTTAGTTAAACTAAAAATAAGTTTTTAAAGAAATATGTTGATTTTGAGATTTTTGGTATTCGCCCAACTGAGCATGAACTTTGAAGTATGTTATTATGGCCCATAAAATTCCCTAACATCCGAGAACACATAGGACAATAGTATATGATGTACTCATCTTTATAAAATGTATTGTGGAAGTGTTGGGCAAAACATAAAGCAATCAATAATAGGGAAAAAGTAGACGGCTGTGCTTTGATAGAGTTACCGAAATTCTAGACCGGAGCATGTAATTGCTTGACCATACAAAGGATCGCAGGAGAAACAAGTAAACAAGAGGGGAACACTGCCTTCTGACACCCAAGCCTAGTGCTCCTATCCTCAGTCCGTAGAAGATGATCCCACAATTCAAATATTTGCTCAAGATCCTGCAGTAAAAATAATCCGACGGGAGTAGATTCTCTCTTAATCAACAAGGTGAATTTATTCTATTGAACTCACTTGTCACATTCGGCACAGGGAATATCAGGTTGCTGGGCGGACACGCCCTGTAGCAGCGTCACTGCCACGACGGCCACAATCCACACTACTTCCCTCGCCATGGTTTGCGAGCTACTGAGGCTGCGGGTTGCGATTTGCGAACTTGCGGGCGGCACCCACAAACGCCGGGACCAATGGGCAAAGGGCAGGGCAGCAGAGTGCAAGTTCGGACGCTAATAACAGCCATCTTACTCCTGGCACTGAGTAACTCGGTCCTCAACCTGATCCTAAAGTTGATGTTAGAACATAGGCGGACAGTTGCGCTTAGCGGTAGCGGCTGATGAAACGATTAACTGAATAGGTATGAAAATATCGGGTGTGCTTTAGATCGGCATCGGAGTCCTTGCCATTAAGGTCAATTCGATCCCTGAAACAATTCTTTCCTATATAATACGTGCCTACGGCGGCTCCTGACTCTAAGCAGGCAAAACAGTGAGTGACCCTAACGGTGACAAGAGTCGAGAATCGGTACGAAAGTTCCAAACGCGGCCATTCCCATTAAATGATTTTGATAAGTTTGGTTCGACGTTAATATCATTCAGATTTTGGCATTATTAGCAAATAATTTTTTAAAAAGATTTATTCATTAAATTATGTGACTATATAAAATTCATAGGTTTCAAACTCCAGTACATTATATCGTACCACTGTCAATTTAATTAAGAATATAAAATCTCCATTCAATAATGAAATACTTTGTGATTATTTTGGGATAAACGGGATTGTGTTGAGTAGGGCTTCATTGAGACCTTTGTCAAATATGATTGAAAGTTAATACAAAAAAATTGAAAATTAACTTATGAAGATAGGGCTTTGCTAAGTACGCGGAAACCTGGCCAGACCATGAAAGAAAAAGAAATAAGCAGCAATCGGAATCGAGAATCGTGGCACTTGAATAGAATCCGTATCGAAATTATGAACAATTTTAATACCGTTCCACAAGTAGCAGCAGTAGGCGTGTTGCTATATTGAAGTGTGAGCAGTGATAATGAAATTACTGATAAATGCGCTACTTGTGAGCGATAAAATATGTAGGTCAAAATTAGATCAAAGAAAAGTGTCCAGACGTCGAAAATTTGCATTCGGAACAGGTCAAACTGTTATTGTTTCCTTAAGGCGTAAATGAAATTTAGGTCCCAGGCAAATTCATGCACATCATAATGAAATACTTCCAGGAAACACGGGGACGAAACGTAAATCACTGTCGACTTTTATTGTTACATTAATCTATGGACTGAATTTCTTAATTTGATTGATACAGCGGTTATGCAACGTACCTATTGTACGTGTATCTATCATATCGGCTACCAGTATAAGCATCACTTATTAGATACTGTTGAATGCATGAATGAATAAAAAATAGGAGACTAAAATTGATAAAAACTTGATAGTAGCTATAAACAAATATTTGCCGGGACGTTACTAGATGAGCGTCTCAAAAGCGTGCCTTCAGCAAGAAAAGTACAAACTTAATATCACATAATTTATTCATTACCAAATGAAGCTGGAATGAAGTAAATTTGATGAATTTTGCCCACGGCCTGTAACGCAATACTAGAAATTTTACATGGATATTTGACCAATCCTTCGCTCCCCTCGCCTTTCTACCTTTCACACACCTACGCTATCTAAAACGCAATTTTTATCAGCAAAGAGAGCTTCAAGACGCATCTTCAAAATTACCAATGGTTCCTTAAAACTTGGGATTCTATTCCACGCGTGATTTCATAAAGTACAGACACCAACACGAATAAACTGGTTTACTGAACCACTAATCCAAACATCTTTACAATTCATATACTTCGTTTAATTGTAGTGCGGTCATTCAAAATGTGTTTCCAGCGATCTGATTCTCTGCCGGTACTCACGATCAGAAAATGCGATTAAGTAAAATGTGTTTGCTTTTGACTCATCAGAACCTCACTGAAACACTACATAGCGCAATCGTCTAACCCAAGCCCACCTTTGATAAATGATATAATAAAAAACCTACATTCTTTGGGGAATAAACAAACAACAAACAATCTTTATTTCCAATCAAGTACACAGTACATAGACATTTAGTACATTGGTTTTTAAATTCTTAAGGTTAACATTCTTAGAGTAAGGATGATGGTGAGCTCCATGCGACGATCCTGGGACGTGTCCATGGGCGATGAGTTGAGGTCTTACCGATAAGTGCGAGCTCACGGCGTGAAACGAGAAATAGCTCGTATTCATTGCCGGGTTTCGAACCCGCACGCAGTCTTTCTGCACAAGCAGAGACCCGATACAGAACACGGGCCGCATACCACTCGACTACGGTGGCTCGACTACGGTGGCTGCCTATGAAAGAAAATACATAAAAATAGTAATTCCACAGCTTCATGAAAGTACCAAATAATAACATACAATACTTCAATATTGTAGAAAAGCCAATACCACAGGGATTGAAAAGAGAGCACACGGTTGTGGAATAAAGTGATTTTTTCCTCACAAATGACCGTTAACAAAGGAATTTGGTGAAGTATCAATATTCCAATATTCGTCAGATTTCAAAAGATGCAAAGTTAAATGGGAATCTCCAAACACTCCTGTTGATAGTTCTAGCTGTTCTTAATAACGTAAAATGTACTATAAAATAATTAGATTAGAATATTAGCAGATTACAAACCGGAAATTGTATTGGACAATTATCCACTCGACGCGTGCGTGAAGTATCGCATTATAATAGGTGGGCAGATTTGCCAGTTCACTACTTGAAAAGAAATAAAAACCTTTACAGCCACTGTGAATTTGATCAACATCGGCTGCAGTTATGCGTCACCTACATTCACTTTTCTGCATAGCAACAGGACCAGGAGAGATTCAAAGATTCAAAATTCCACGCATAACTAGATTTGTCATCATTTACCGAAAAATTCATTCAATTGTTTCTCAGATCACCCACAATTCTCATTCGTACTTCATTGGTATACGTACAAAACCACGAATAGCTTGCATAAACCCTTGCAAACTGAACACTACTCTCCCATCATAATATTTCGCTGGGCGACATTCAAGCAGAATTCTAAAAACGATTGATAAAGGAAAAATGAAACCAAGACAGAAGAATAAAGCTCTGATTTGTATAGGTGATACTGTTAACTACTTACGATTTACCATGTACCAAACTCCCATGACGCTGTATACACTTTGTGCAGTCATGTCGACACTTCCTATGCAGAAGTAAAACTAGAGATACTTGATTAGAACCTCTGACGTTTTATGCAGCGCGTGATCTTATCACGCTTTTGTAGTGTGTGGAGATACGAATTTTCCTAAATGTCATTTAGTGTTCCAAATAAAGCAAGCTAGATACTTCAATTATTATCCTATACCTATCCTTTTATTATTTCAGTGAGGATAGTATTCTATACCGAAATATTCTTTTTCAGTGGTCACAAAGCTGTGATTTTCTCCCCGTTGCTGTGTTCACGACGTTAAGAACGAAAGCCTAAGGTACGGGACTAGGCCACATAACACCAGTGGCGTCATTCTGGGATTGAAAAACTTGACAGGGTGTTAAATATTCACAAAGAGACGAAAAATTCGCATTCTCGATGCAATTGTCCGTGCTTTGGACACACACAGTTCATGATCTCGCCGCCGAAGACATCGGTCACGGTGTTGGGGTAGCTACGGTGTCGTAAGAAGTGTTGCACGCAAGTATTTGAAGAATAGGCTTTTTGATAACGAGAAATGTTTTTGACCACAACAATAGAAAGAAAGATTCTCTACTGCAAGAGGTCCGTCACAATCTGCACACCGGCGTCCCCAAAGAGAGACTGTCGCACAGCTGCCGCCATTGTGCGCTCCGTCCCTGTGACGGCGATGCAGTAGTCGCCGACGAAGGAGTACACCTCATCACTGGGTTGCTTCTCCTCCAGCCAGGGCAACACGTGCACGTGCACGCTCTGTGGGTATGTATTTACAACCTACAGTACGTGCGTGATTGATGCCTTTACTTTAGACAGTGTGGGACTTGGGTAGCAACCCAAGAATGGGCCTAACGGCTCGTTTCTATTGTTTTATTCTATTCTACTCAAAACTCTAGGAACGGTCGAAGGAGAGCGGTCTTGACTATTAAACCTAACGTTGATTCGCTTACGAAAATAATAAAATTCATAGTATACTCATAAAGCTGTGTGTGGTTCGCATACAAAATATCGAAACTACTAGGATGAGTAAGGGAACACGGCGTCAGTAACAGCGAGAATAAGGGTTAAATTGAGTGAAAAGTAACGATGTGTGAAGCAGTGTTTTTATGTTACAAAAGTTGCCTAAAGAAAAATGGTTAACACTCAGCCCTTTGGAAAGTCATGTACCTTACTCTCTTCAAATCTAGTATCTCAAATGAACTCGATTTTTACTGGGACCAGCATTTAGTTACACGTGGTTACTCAAGTTGGTACTTAATGAGAGTCGAAATGCTCCATGCATGCGAATTGATCATAAAAAACAAATCATCGTGAAAAACATGAATCTCGCAACCACTATTCCTTGTGCATTAATTTTAACACATTAATCCCCAGCATTCCCTTCACCCAGACCATAATACCTTGATATCAGGCGTGGACGGCTTGATTACGAAGGTGGTAGAGCTGTGAGGAGTCAGGTGCTGCAGCAGGCGGCGCTGCAGGAGATGACACACGGTGAGGAGCTCGCTAGCCTCACATGGCTGCACCTCATTAAGCGATGCAACGCTTCTGCGCAGCTGCACCACAATATCTGATGCTCGTGGTAAGGTATACTGAATATCAGATGATGCGCATCAATACATCACTATGTCTAGCACTCGAGAACATGCATTCTGTACTGCATCAGATATGCCACTAGAATTTCACTCGGATTCGTCAGCTACGTTCAGACAGAACTGCATTTAAATGTACGACTATCGAGTACGACAACAAGATACTATTAGCCTTAAGACACACTTCATTTCAATGCTAATAAAACATGACAAATATACACACTGAGATGTAGAGATACCTCCACGATCCAAGAGCAACCGAGCACCAGTCCACCTCAGTCATTAGATTTCAGTCTAACACTTTCATGCATCCTCGGCTTTTGGACTGAAATGCTCGCATGTTGAAATCAACAGCAATTCGCTTGATCAGGAGGGAAGTCGATGATAGAAAAACTCAAATTGAGTGGAGAATTTTTGTTCCATTGCTATCCCTACACCACAAGCAATGAACAACGCATAGCAGTGTCGGCAGAAATGTGCCTTTCACTGTGCGAGATCTCTTATATGGGACTCGAGATCGGCATGGGACTTGGGTATCAACACAAAAATGGGGAGTCGTCTTATTTCTATTGCCTTATTCTATTCTAATACTCAAGCGAACCGTCCACCATGAGTACCTAGAGGGCAAGCTGTAAAAATCTAAAAATCAAGCATAAAGAGGAATGCCGAATAAAGGATACGAAGCTTCTGCCAGCGGCCCGCAACACAATAGGCGTCCACAAGGCGGGTGCTCACACACAAGTTCGTAGCGCCACAGTCGCTCTCCCAGCACTGGTAGTCCTCTGGAAACTTCAGCTCCCTGAAACAAGACAGATGGTCATACAAAATTAAAATGTTTATCAATAAAAAAACACAATAAAACTTGCCCAAAGCACCTATTTGCTCTAGCTCAGACCGTAGGAAGAAGCCAGAAATAAAGGAAGCATATATTCCTCTTTTTCAATAGTAATGTTTTTTAGGAGTTCCATCAACTTCATTTAATAAATTTTATTTTATCCAGAGTCGTTTTTTAGAATAAATGGCACTCATCACCAGATCATGGTAAGAAACAAACGAAGTTTATAATTTAGATCAAGGGTTCCCAACCTTTCTCTGACCTTGTACCCCTTTAGTATTTCGACAGATGAGCATGTCCCTCAGTGAGCAAGATATTTGAAAAAAATATATTAATTCACTGATACACTTATATATACATAAACATCTAGAAATAGATGATAAAAAATACGTTTTTCCTTTCTATATCTAACATTAAATGTACCCTTAGGAGTACATGTTCCCCAGGTTAGGAACCCTTGAGCTACATGAAGAGGAAACAAAGCGCACCGAGGCATGTAGTCAGCAGTGTCCTGTCCACCATGCAGAAGTGAAGAAGTCACAGAGGCTCGTAAAGTAGTTGCCTCCTGGACCATGGCCGCACGCCGCTCATTGGTGGAGAGGCGCAATGCCTCATCTGATTGGCTGATGCTTGGCACGTCTGGACTCAGCAGGGTAGCAGCATCCGCTGGTACCGGTAGCAGGTGCACATGTACATGCTGAGAATCAAAATGGGACTTGAGGGTAGTGGGTAAAATATTTACTCCAAAACGTTTAGTTCAGTACACTGTCCGCGGAATGAATTCAGGCCTAAAATTATTAGCAGTTGATATGAAAACGCTTACTATGAGGGATCCGTGTTGACAGGCTGAACATCCAGAACAACAAAGCCTGAAGTAATCTACTCACAATAATAAAGTAATATATGAATATATGTTACATATAATTATATTAGAAGTAACATACACTTTTTTCAAAGCATATACTGCCCTTCACATGGGGAAAAAGGCTAGAACATGTTAAACTATAATATCTTAACATCGTTGAGTAAGCAACTGTAAGAGGTTTTCTTAGCAATCACCTCTAACGAACCGAATTTATACACATAAAATGACGTAAAACAACTGTTGCTGCCTAACAACCCAGAGCACAGTGTCCACAACAACAAATCTATGAAACGTGGTCCAGACTGGGCAAAAAAGAGGCATAACCACAATAACACTGAAGCAAACAATTCCCTTAGTGGTTGGTTGTCTTTCCGCACAACACATCTAATCTGGACGGTTAAGCAAAAAATGAAGCTAAGGGTACAAAACAAGTCAACCAACAATAAGAAATAGATTTCTTGTGGTCAACAACCCACCTCAATGATCTGCCCAGACAGAAGTCCGTCCTGAATAGTCAACAACCCACCTCAATAGTCTGCCCAGACAGAGGTCCGTCCTGAACAGCTACCTCGCAGTGCGTCACGCGGTGTGTGGCGCACAGAAGGCGGTGAGTCATCACCGTCAGCTGGGCGAGGTCGCTTACCTCCGCGTCAGTTAGCTCTGCCACTCGTCCTATCACTCGCACGGGGCTCACAAGTGCGTCTGGAAGCCTTGCTTTAAGGATGAACTGAGTCACAAAATAGCAGGATGCGACCAGCATAGTAGTGGAGCAATACTATGTAAATTCTACAGTCAAAGTTTATAGTAGTTTGCAGTTAATCAGCGAGCGTTCGTGTGCTATCGCACATTTCCATATTCGTAGTAGTACAATTGGTGGTAATACAAGATTTAGTTAGTAATAACGAGTTGGTATGCAGCAGTAATTTATAATAATCGGGATTTACAAAAGCTACATAATTCAAGAGTTAATTTAATTTCAATAAACGTAAGAAATGCGTAGGGTTTAAATACTTAATATACAGAGCCATTGGCTTTGATAGCATGGAAGGATACGGCCAGGAACCCGAGGGTAGAGGTTGGAGAAGGCAAAACTGAGGCTGCTTCTTAGGACGACGCCCTCATTGGGCACGTGTACGGAGCCGAACGCGTGGCTGCAGTGCGGAGGCAGGGGACGCTCAACGTGACACAGTCTGGACACACGTGATACTTTTTAGCCAGCTCCACGAGAAGCACAAGTCTGTCGACGCGAAACACACATCTGTCGACGCGAAACACACGTCTGTCGACGCGAAACACACGTCTGTCGACGCGAAACACACGTCTGTCGACGCGAAACACACGTCTGTCGACGAAAAACACAGGTCTGTAGACAAAAATACAGTACTGTAGACGAAAAACACAGGTCTGTAGACGCAAAACACACGTCTGTCGACGTGAAACACAAATCTGTCAACGTGAAACACATGTCTGTCAACGTGAAACACACGTCTGTCGACGCGAAACACACGTCTGTCGACGAAAAACACAGGTCTGTAGACAAAAATACAGTACTGTAGACGAAAAACACAGGTCTGTAGACGCAAAACACAGGTCTGTCGACGTGAAACACAAATCTGTCAACGTGAAACACAGGTCTGTAGACGCAAAACACAGGTCTGTAGACGCAAAACACAGGTCTGTAGACGCAAAACACAGGTCTGTAGACGAAAAACACAGGTCTGTCGACGTGAAACACAATCAAACAATACATGGTTTTTCAACACGAAGCTACAGTATATCTAAGTTGTTAAGATGCTTCCATACTATCATATATTAAGTAATCAAAAAATTGTTTACTCTACAAACAGTACTGAATGCAAGTTTTGGTTGTCTGTTGAGTTCAATGAATGAAACAGAATAGGTGTCAAAATGGCAAAAAAGATAGCATTATTGCTCGACAAGAAGTCAGGATCAAAGCAAAATGGAAACATGTACCACATATCCAACCATTACACACATTTTAAACTTCTTACAATATAATATTTTAGTACAGAATGAGTTTATGCAAGACAGAGCCATAACGGTAGAAACGGTGATATCAAACACTTGATGTCGATTTTAATGAAATCTGCATTCCTGATTTTTAGGTTTATGAGTACATGAAATAAAATAAAATAGGTATATGGTTCTACGATCATCCTTTGCTCTGTATTTTAACTACTAGACAACACCAGGAAGTTTAGGCTCCTGCATTGCTCTGCATTTTAACTACTAGGCAACACCAGGAAGTTTAGGCTCCTGCATTGCTCTGCATTTTAACTACTAAGCAACACCAGGAAGTTTAGGCTCCTGCATACACCAGGGAAGCCGGATGGATTAGTGACACGAAGTACCACAAGCGCTAAAGAAGCAGCACCTAAAATGTGCAGTCGCCCTTACAACTTAGGGCATGCGGTGCAACACAAACTGCACGTTCTTATGCACACCAGATGCATTTACTGCTCAACTTGTACAGCACATGTTTGCTTAAGAGTAGGTGGCACAGTTGTAAAGTTTTACGAATAAAAATATTGCTCATTTATCTGAAAAATGATCTCACAATTAGTCAAGTTCACCTGTGCCACAACACTGAACAAATAAAAGCATCAAAGAGAAGAGCGTATATATATAATACCTACGGGAGACTTCACTCGCTGAATACTTAGTCGCAGTTTACTAACGCCCCTATCTAACCTACTGAAGATCAAGTCCAATCTACTCTAGCACAAAGCTTTAGTATTCACTTACATTGAACAATTACACTGAACTTTACATATTACACTTTAGATATTACACTGAACTTACACTGAACAATTCACTTACACGTTATCTCCAGTTTAACACATATTTTAGTAGAAAGAACAATAATAATAAATTTCCATTAACTTGAGAATGAAGTGAGCATGAGGAGCTAGGACATTTAGCAGAGGAGCACAGCTGACCTGGGGGCGGAGGAGTCAGGAGCCAGCGACAGACCAGCCAGGTCCTGACGAGAGTGTAACACACAGGGCATCTCACGCCGCACCTTCTGCAGCAGTGCAAGATCAACCTCTGCTGTGGCCACCCCCACGCCCTCCGCCACTTCGCACAGCACCTCTCCCCATGGGCTGACCACCTGAAGGTTAAGGTACATTATTATAGAATAGAATAGAATGAGGCTATAAAAACGAACCTTCTGGCCCATTCTTGGGTCGGATAATTACTTCGATAATTATTCGGTTGTTTACCCAAGTCCCATGCCGTATTTCTAGCCGCGTCAACCATGTCGGCAGCAGGATTATACGAGGTAAATTTCCCTCAGAATGGTGTCCCGGTTACTGTTTTGGATCAAAGTTAGTGTTTTGAAATTCATGCACGCTAAGTTTAAAAGATTTGTTGTAAATGAAGATACTTTAAGCCTTTAGATACTAAAAATGTGTCTAAAAGGGTTTCTCATATATGGATAATAATAACATTAAATATCAGATCTCTCTTCAAAGGTATTTAATTCTATAAAACTTGGGTTTTGCTTTGAGATTAATAGTAAGCAGCGCTCAAAATAAATGAAACAGTATCATGCAAATGAACACAAGCAAATTACAAAATTGAAGTTGAATGATCTACAAAAATAGATTTAAGACCTTGTCTTAATAGTCAACTCCACTATTGAAGCCTATACCAACAGCTTGATACTTGACAGATCAACTTCTCCTTCCTTGTATTCTTAAAGTTTTATCCTCTCGTGCAAAGTGCCCACATGACTAAACAATCGCATCTTCATTTGAGGCTACCCAAAGTAATTGCACAAAAACATAATAATAGACTAGAGAATATTTAAGTCTAACATGTATTGAAGTGAGAAGAGTAACATTCTGTAGTGAAAGAAATATAAAGATTTTCCTATCCGTAGACGGGACAAAATGCCACAGTACATTACTACACTTGGTAGGGATTTCTATCCGCACAGGGAGACAAAATGCTACATTACATCACTAGCCTTGCCAAAACTTCTTGCATGTAAAGGCTACACTTCAACACTTGCCACGGAACACAACACTTGCCAAGGAACACAACACTTGCCAAGGAACACAACACTCGCCAAGAAACACAACACTCGCCAAGG